>VZTH01011476.1:4240-37283 GCA_013397815.1 Aleadryas rufinucha | reverse complement strand
CCCAATCCCATTCCATCCCCAATCCCTGTCCCTCCCCAATCCCATTCCATCCCCAATCCCACTCCCTCCCCAGTCCCACTCCCTCCCC
The DNA here is from genome assembly GCA_013397815.1 of Aleadryas rufinucha. Classification (NCBI taxonomy): domain Eukaryota; kingdom Metazoa; phylum Chordata; class Aves; order Passeriformes; genus Aleadryas; species Aleadryas rufinucha. Next base: position 37,195 of record VZTH01011476.1, on the reverse strand, counting down.
AATCCTGCTCCCTCCCCACCTCATCATCCCTCCCAGTTCATTTTCAGGATGGTGCAGCTGGAAGGGAGAGGAAAGGGAAGGATGAGCTGAGGGATGGCAGCAGCTCCCCTTTACCCTCAGACAAATCCATCCCTCCGTAATGAATGCGGTCCCACGCCTGGCGCTGCCGATCCCGGCTCTGAGGGGCTCCGGGACCAGGCTGCGGCTCCTTGTGGAGCATCCCGGGCTCAGGCTGAGCCTGGAGGGCCTCGCTGGGGCCGATTCCCCCTAATCCTGTTGATTAATTTAACTCCAGGGCCAAGAGGAGCCCAGAAGCTGCGGCTGGAGAGGAGAGAGGCAGAGGGGTGGGAGGGAAACGGAGGAGAAGGGAATGGGGATGGAGAAGGGAATAGGGATGGAGGAGAAGGGAATGGGGATGGAGGAGGAGGGAATGGGGACAGGGGAGAAGGGAATGGGGATGGAGGAGAAGGGAATGGGGACGGGGGAGAAAGGAATGGGGACGGGGGACACAGCCAGGCTCCGATCACAGACAGCTTTTCCTGGGCTTTTCCTCCAGTTCCAGATTCCTCCTGCTCCTCCTAAACCCCTCCAAAGGGCTCTTGCACATTGTTCCCCAACCCGAACCAGCAGCTTTACTCAGGAATGGGAGTTCAGGGCCGTAATTCCCACATTTCTTCGTGCTGGAATGAGCCCCAGGACAAGGCCAGGCTTCCCTTTGTCACTCTTCCCTGCACTGCTCCACGGGCAGGAGGAGCCGGGGGGGGGGGGGTGTTTCCCTTTTCCCAGCTCATCCTGAGGATGCAGAACTCGGCACTGCTCCACACAAACCCTCAGCATGGAATGATGGATCCAGTGATCCCTCAGTGCCTGAATCCCAAAGATTCCTCCTTCCTGACCTCCTCCATGGGGTCATTTCTCCCTTCTGCTCCCAGAAAGTGCCCAGACATTGGAATATCTCCCTCAGAGATATCCTTGCTGCCACTCCCAGGATGAAGCCTCTGCCTTTTTATTCCTGAAATTAGGATTTCTTTCTAAAAGCAAAGAAATTCAGGCAGTTTGAGCTTTTCATTCCCAGCTGCAGAGCAGTCACTCTGGAAAAGAGATAAAAACCCAATGGAATCACTCCTAAAAAACCCAAATACAGCAGGATGAGCGTGTATCCTGTAACCCACACACTTCTCTCCCAGTTTTCCCTTCTCTCCTGTTTTTTTCCTTCTCTCCTGGTTTTTCCATTCTCTTCTGGTTTTTGCCTTCTCTCCTGGTTTTCCTTTCTGTCCTGGTTTTTCCTTCTCTCCTGGCTTTCCCTTCTCTCCTGGTTTTTCCCTTCTCTCCTGGTTTTTCCTTCTCTCCTGTTTTTTTCCTTCTCTCCTGGTTTTCCCTCCTCTCCTGGCTTTTCCCTTCTCTCCTGATTTTTCCTTCTCTCCTGTTTTTTTTTCTTCTCTCCTGGTTTTCCCTTCTCTCCTGATTTTCCCTTCTCTCCTGGTTTTTCCCTTCTCTCCTGGTTTTTCCTTCTCTCTTGGTTTTCCTTTCTTTAGTTTTCCCTGTTCTCTGCCTTGTCCTGCTGGGAGGTTTTTCCCTCTTTTCACTCCTCGCTCTGCTTTTCCCGTCAATCTTTGCTGGGATGAGATCCCGGGGGGAGCTGCCCACTGCTTCCCATCCTTCAGCAGCGCTGGGATTGGGAAGCCACCCAGGAAGGTGCTGCTGGAAATTTCTGCACCTTCCTCTTTGCAGGCTGAGCAAGTGTAAAACGCCACCAGGTCATTCCTGTGGCAAAAATCCCTGGAAATTTGGATATCCCCCTGCTCCCACTGCTGGCAGCCATTGCTCACACAGGGACAGGTTGGGAGAAATGAAGGGTTTGAGTTTGGGATGAATCCCGAGCCCGGGAGTCTCCCGCAGCTTTGGAAAACTGATAGGGGAGAATGTGGGAATGGATTTTCCGGGATATTCCAGCTGGTTGGGAATGGGGAAGAGCTGTGGGGTTGTGAGTCTGGCAAGTGAGAGAGCTACTCATGGGATGTGTTGGATGACAGGCTCGGAGAGCCCATCCCAGCTGGAAAACATTCCCTGTCCTTTCCTGCTTCCCTGCCTGACAGCAGCAGCTGCTCCGGGTGGGAGCAGCTGGTCCCAGGCATTCCCTGGGATTTTTCCTGCTCCCTTGGTTTCGGCTTTGAGGTCGGGCTCTTGGAGCCGGGCACTTGGCACCGGGAGCCGTGGCTGCCGTTCCCAGCCTTTCCCAGCTCCCAGGGTCACCAGGGGTGGGTGGGTGACTTCCACACGGCTGGAAAACGGGGATAACACCTGGTGGGAGCCGCTGGGAAGCTGGGGAACGGGGAGGTTTATCCTGATTTTGTTCATATTGATCATCTCGACCCTTTTCACCCGGGAACTAGCACCGTGGTGGGGACAGAGGGTGACAATCCCTCGTCCTCTCCCAAAACTTCACAGAGAAATCAGAGATCCTCTAGTGGGAGCTGGGGAAGGAAATTCGGGAGTTTTCCCTTCCCAGGAGAAGTGGGGGAGGTGGAATTTGGTGCAGATCCTTTCCTGGGTGGTTTTCCTGCTCCTGGGGGAGATGTGGATCCCAGCAGCGGGATGGGAGGAGCAGCTGAGCTCATTAATGATGGAGCAGCTCTGGTGAGGAGCTTCAGGGAATTTCTGGAGCTTTCCAGATGTGCCTTTGCATAGCAGAGGCTCCTCCGCGGCCCAGATGTGCAGGCTCCTACCTGCCCCGGCTCATCTGGGGCCCACATGTGCAGCCTTGCTCTTCTCAAGCCCAGATGTTCCTTCTCCTGGACACTCCAGACCTTCCCTGGAAGTGGACAAATCCCAAAAATCTCATTTAGAAACAAATTCTGGCTATGAGCGGAAGAGCTTTGAGATTTTTTTTAGGATTTTTTTTTTTCAGATCTTTAAAATGTGGGGCAGGTGCTGCTCCTCTGGAGCTGTCAGAAAATTTCTCCCTGATTTTGGGGAGAGAGTCAGAAATCAGAGGGTTTGGATCTAAAAGCTGAACATGTGTAGGGCATTTAATGGGAAGCCAGAGCCTGAAGGAGGGAAAACCTCTCCATGGGATGTTTTTTCCCCCAAAACAACCCCTGGAGCAGAGCTCCTCTGACTCCAGTACCTTCTCCAAGGTCCCACACTGCATCCTCCCCAAAAGCCCCAGGACACAGAAGGAATTTTGTTTGGAATGCAGAGGTTTTTGTGGTGCTCTCAGTACAAACGAGGCAGCTCCAAGGGGATCTGAGCCTCCCACCCCACAAACTCCCCAGCAGCTGTCGGGAAGCCACAGCTGCAGCTCCCAGCGCTGCCAAGAAGAAAGGCAGATTTTTGGGTGATGATAATATGGGAGCTGAACAAAAAAGAGGGGAAAAAAAAAAGCTGGAAAACACGGTTAGAGATTTCAGGGAGCTTCATGGTCAAGCTGAGCTTGTGTAAGCCCTGCTTTAATCCTAAATTAGCAAAGGTTCGCCCAAAAGAAAAAGGACTTTGCTGTGAGCACGATTTGGTTCTGGCTGTCAGCAAGGTTGGGTGGTTCCTGGGGAAAACAACAGCCAGGCTCGGAAAGGGAAAAAAATCAATTAATCCAGTGAATCCCCTGTTTTCTTGGGAAAGAAGGAAAAGGTGGCAGGGCCGGAGCTGTCCCCACCTCCTGTGTCCCATTGTCCCTTCTCTGCTGCCCTGAACTGGGGCACATTTTGTGGTCTGGCTGAGACCCTCCAAAATCAACACCTGCACCCTATAGGGAACCCAAAACCCCCACATGGAACATCTCCAGAACCCGGGATTGCTCCAGGAGAGCCAACATCGGAGTCCCAGCTCCTCCAAAAGCCGCCGAGGACCTGGGGAATGTCCATGTGAGGCCTTCTGCTTGATCTCCAGCCAAAAACATGGAGCAAAACCGGGTTTATTTATTCCAGCTGCGCTCCTCTGTGGTCACTGGAGCCTCAGGAGGCCACACCTTGTGCTGGGATCAAGGCAGGGAGAAGGGAAGGGAAAGAAGTCCAGGGAAAGTCGAGGTGGAGGAATAAGTGATTGATTAAACATTGAGAAAGGACTTGATGGTGTTGGAATTCCATAGGAAATTTGGGAATTGAGGAGCTGAGCTGTCTCCTGTGGGCAGCCCAACCTCCAGCTGAGGCAGAGTGGGAAGGATTTTTCCCATCGGGAAAAATTCCCAATTGTTCCTTTTTTTTCTTCCTAAGTTTTAAAAACTGAAATCTTAAACCCCAAAACTTGATAAAACACAGGAGGAAATTGAGTAGCAGAAGTCAAAGCATCATTTGTTGACAACATTTCCATTCCTGCCCTTTCCAGGGCGAAATGGGCAGCTCTGAAATGGGAATTTCCAATAAGAAATGGGAATTTCTTAAAATAAGCCGAGCACTGCAAGCTTTTTCTCTGTAACAATTCGAATCAGGGACTGTGAGTTCCCCTCTTCCTGCAAGCAGTTTTGGTTTTCCAAGGTTTTCTTTGCAATGTGGGGAAAAAATAATGGTGGGAAATGCCATAAGAGGCATAAAAGTGGTGGATGATTTTTCCATGGGCAGAGTTTTTCATTGTGAGGGTGGTGGGAAGAGAAACTGTGGATTCCACATCCCTGGAAGTGTCCAAGGCCAGGTTGGAGGGGACTTGGAGCAACCTGGGATAGTGGAAGGTGTCCCTGCCCATGGCAGGGGGTGGAATGGGATGAGCTTTAGGGGCCCTCCCAACCCAAACCAGTCTGGGATTCTGGGATTCCCATGACTGTGGAGAAAGCTGGACTTGAGGAACTCCTTTTCTTAGATATTAGGAAGAAATTCCTCCCTGTGAGGGTGGGGAGGCCCTGGAATGGATTTCCCAAAGCAGCTGTGGCTGTCCCTGGATCTCTGGAAGTGCCCGAGGCCAGGCTGGAGCAACCTGGGATAGTGGGAGGTGTCCCTGACCATGGCAGGGGTTGGAATGGGATGAACTTCGAGGCCTTTCCAACCCAAACCGGAATATTTATGATTCCAAGCTTTATTTTGCTGGACACCGAGCTGACTTCGCCGGGCTCTTTAACCCTTCCAATATTTTTCCCTGTGGGACTGAACCCCCCCTCCTGATCTCCCACTTCTCCCCTTTTTCCAGGGAACCGCCTGGACGAGGGCTCGGATGTGGAGTCGGAGCCGGACCTGCCGCTGAAGCGGAAGCAGCGCCGGAGCCGCACCACGTTCACGGCAGAGCAGCTGGAGGAGCTGGAGAAGGCCTTCGAGAGGACCCACTACCCCGACATCTACACCCGTGAGGAGCTGGCCCAGCGCACCAAGCTCACCGAGGCCCGCGTGCAGGTAAGGCCCGACCTAACTCCGTGCAGCCCAGCCTAACCCCACACTCCCCGGCCTAATCCCCTGCAGCCCAGCCTAGCCCCACGCTCCTCAGCCTAACCCTTGTGCTTGCCGGCCTAGCTCTGTGCACCATGGCCTAACCCCTCACTCCCCAGTGTAACCCCACACAGCCTGGCCTAACCGCGAACTCCTCGGCCTAACCCTGCACTCCCCAGCCTAACCCTGCACAGCCCAGCCTAACCCCATGCTCCTTGGCCTAACCCCTCACAGCCCAGCCTAGCCCCCGTTCCTCAGCCTAACCTCGCACTCCCAGCCTAGCCCCGTGCACCACGGCCCAACCTCGTGCTCCTCAGCCTAACCCCACACAGCCTGGCCTAACCCCGTGCTCCTTGGCCTAACCCTGCACTCCCCAGCCTAGCCCTGCACTCCCCGGCCTAACCCAGCACTCCCCAGCCTAATCCCGTGCTCCCCAGCCTAACCCCACACTCCCCACCCAGAACGCAGCTGCTCCTTCGCTTCATCTTCTCAACAGAGAAAAACCTTTGCAACAGGGCTCAAATAATCAAATCAAAAGCAGATCTTCATTGGAAGCTTCCAGGTGGTCATGGGCACACCCAGTTATGGGATTTCTACAATTTGATAAGGGTGATTAATTAGGATATCTGAAAGGTGCATCCCATAGGCAGTTCAGTTGTCCCAAGAACTCACCCCATGCCAGCCCTGAGGGCTTCTTGGCCCCATTTCCTTGTTGTGTCTTATCAGATTGTGGTTGGAAAACAAAATGTTCTTTTCCTTGGAAAGAAGACTAAAAAGCGTTTCAGGGATGAGTTAGAAGGTGAATTACTGTTCTGAAATGCAGGAGAAAGGGTAGGAAAACCACCAGGAGCTGCATAACTCTGGGATGGTATCCTACAAAGCTACGGATATAGAAGAAATACAGAAAAAGCCAAGCTCTTTAGACATCACTTCCCTATGCTTTGGAAGGCACTTCCCTTGGAATGAGTGAATTCTCCTTGGGGAATGATGCTGCTCCAAGGTGGGAGCCAAGGCCAAACCCAGCTCTGCGTCCCGGGCTCGATGGGTGCCGTCCAACTCGTCCCCATTCCCACGGATCTAGAGAGGCCCTTTGGATTTGGCCCCTCCAGAGGTACCAGCTGCAGGGTTTGTATCCCATTTGGGACCAGAAGCCAAACTTTGGCGTTTTCTCTTGGAGGCGATCCCTCCGTTTTCCCAGGAGGACACGGCATGTGTTTATTTCCACCTGGAGCAATCCCACATTTCCCAGCCTCACCCAGGGGAGCAGATCAGATTTTGCAAAGTTTGCAAGTTCCATGTGTGAATTTTCAGACAAGTTTTGGGGCTTTTTTTTTCCCCTTGGATCTCCGGAGAGCACAGAAAGGGTGGGGGAGAGGGCAGGAGAGGGGAGGAGAGGGAAGGGAGGGTTTGGAGCCGGGAATTCTGACATCGACACGATTAATGGCCCTTGTTGGAGCTGCACACAGAGCCCCTTATGTGTCCCACATAAAGGCTGGGTCAGCAGTGTGTGCAAACAGCAGAGGGATCAGCAGATTGCCGGGATAATGGAATCCCTCGGGAAAGGCCGGGAAGGGGGAGGGATTGAGGATTGGGAGTGTTACCGCAGTGAAATGGAGACCCCCGCAGGGTCCCAGAGGGGCTTTTGGGAGAGGCTGCGGGAATCCCGGGCACTGTGGGAGCAAGAAAAGGGCTCTCCAGGCTCTCTCCTGCCAGGAATGGGCTTTTCCAAAGGAAACCAGGCCAGATTTGCCTGTGGGTCCCGGGATAAGGATGCACTCACCCAGGAGCCCGAGCTGCCAAAGGGTTTTGGGGTTTTCCCCTCTGATATCTGGGAATAGGGGTGTCCCCCACTCTTGGTTAAGGACTTTTCCCAAATAATTGGGGCAGGTACTGTCACCTCCCTCCAGCTTCCTCCTGGGAAATCCTGGATTTTCCTGGATCCCTCTAGACTTGGCTGTGGAGACTGGAAAAGGAAATCCAGCAAAATTTAGTTTGGTCTGGCTTTGATCTTGGCCAAGGGAGTTCAGAAGTGTTCGTTTGGTGGCCGTGTAGGATCAGGGATATTCGGAGCCTGGGAAAGTGGCTCATTAAGGGAATGAAGCCACCCGGGACTGGAATGTGTGAATTCCCTCATTTTTGTTTTGCATGTTTTGCCCTAATTGCTCTTCCCTGTGTAGGTGGGCACGAGTTGTCGAGCCACAGATAAAAAATGGGTGTTCTTGTGGTAAATAATGGAAAAAAATGGAGTTTCAAGGGAGAGCAGAGTTTAGGGATGGGGTGAGGGTTGCACGAGGTATGGTGGTGAGGAAGGGAAGAGCGCCAAAATGCCAGGGAAAGCACAAACCTTTCCCAAGGCTGGGAGAAAGGAGGGAGGCAGGGAAAGCCAAATAAACAAATAAATAAATAAACAAAATAATTAAATAAAAAGAACTTTTCCCTTGTCCCAAGCTGAGATTTCCCAGTCCCTCCCTGCTCCCAGGCACTCTGTGAGGAGGCTCCTGCCAGGGCCATGCAGCAGCTGCTCTCCGAGGCACATTCCTGCTGCCTTTCCCATTCCAGCAGCTTGGCACGGGCGGCTTCTTCCCACCACTTGGGAGGCTGCCGGCCCTTGGCGGATTTTCTGGATATCAGGGCAGATCTTCTTCTGGCTCTTGGGATCTGCAAACATCACTCAGTCAAGGAAAAAATAATTGCCCCACACACAAATCCTTGTGGACACATCCAGCAGGGAATCTTCCCCCACCTTGGGGGTTCTCTTCTGTCTCAACTGAGTTTTTAAGCCAAGAGTTGAGTTTTGGGTTAAAAGTGGCTCTAAAGCAGCAGGGCCAGCTCAGACCAGGGGTTCTGGGGGTGTTTACAAGGCATGGAGGGACAGGACAAGGGAAAATGGTTTTAAACTAAAAGAGGGACAGTTTGATGGGATATTTGGGAGAAATTCCTCCCTGTGAGGGTGGTGAGGCCCTGGCACAGCATTCCCAGAAAAGCTGTGGCTGCCCCATCCCTGGAAGTGTCCAAGGCCAGGTTGGACGGGGCTTGGAGCAACCTGGGATAGTGGAAGGTGTCCCTGCCCATGGCAGGGAGTGGCACTGGATGAGCTTTAGGGTCCCCCCAACCCAAACCAGTCAGGGATTCATTCCATGATCCCTCACCAACATCTGCCCGTCCTCCTTGTCCCAGAGCTCCAGGTGTGAGGTGGAGGCAGAGGTGAGGAGGGGTTTGTGATGCCAAAGAGGCACTGGAGAGCAGCTGCCCCACATCTGGTCCTTGTTCTGCTCATTCCCTGGATCACAGCTCGGTGGTGGCTTTCTTCCTGCATCCTATTCCTATTCCTATTCCTATTCCTATTCCTATTCCTGTTCCTCTTCCTCTTCCTCTTCCTCTTCCTCTTCCTCTTCCTCTTCCTCTTCCTATTCCTATTCCTATTTCTATTCCTATTCCTGTGCTGGAATCCCACTTTGATCTTCCCTGGACAAATCCAAGTGGGTTTGTCCATCTCTTTTTGCTCCTCTCTCCTCTCTTGGCCTCTCCACATGGAAGGAGAGTGCTGTTCCTTCTCCCCCATCCCTGGGAGTTCCCACTCTGTCCCCTCCTCCCTGTGAGAAGCTGCTGGCTCCATCAGACCTTCCTGGCAGGGCCTGGAGCCTGGCTGGGCACGCAGCTGTCAGGATAACTGGAAGTTTGACATGTTGACAGCTCATAAAACCCACGAGCTGAACAAGCAGACGGGGCCTGGGGGGAGCCGCTCCCAGCTCTGGTTTCTTGGAATATCGTGGTAGGCTGAGCAGGGTTTTGGCCAAGTCACGGCGGTCTTGGGGTGCTTGGAGTGCAGCATTCCAGCTCATGCTTCCAAAGGGATGAGCTGTTAACAGGTTAATCCCAAACCGAGCAGAGCCAGGGATGAGCCTGAGTGTATTTCCGGGGGAATTGGAATGGCGGTGGCCAGCAGAATCCCAATTTCTAGGGATTTGTGCTTGTGCGAGACAATGTCCTGACTCACAGGCCCAAACCGAGGGAATTCTCACCCATCTACGAGCTCCCCTTCCCACCCTCCCAGAAAACAATCCGTGAATGTCCCAAGCATTCATGGGTTTGGGAATTAGCAGGAATTCACTCTGTTAATTCAGCGGGAACTTTGATTTTGATCTTGGATGTTTTCTGGGATTTTTCACCCATTTTTGTAATTATCTCACATTTTGATGTGGGGAAAAAAACCCTTAAAAGGGATTCTGTGACAGCTTTGAAGCTTTTCTCCCCAGCATTCCTGGTTGAGGGACTTTTTCCCAGAACAAGTCATTTCCCATAAACAATGAGGAATTAGTGGAGTGGTTTTCAGCAGGAAAATCCTTTTGCCAGGAGATTCTCCTGTAGGTGTAGAAATGACCTCTCCAAGCGATGCTGATGTCAGAAAAGCCACCAGACCCATCAGCCATGGGGCTGGGGAGCTGGAATTAATCCTTGTCCTGGACAATCCCAGTTGTGAACTGGTTTTCCTAAAGCTGTTTCATTTTTAGGGCAGGTTACCAACAGCCCTTGCTGCTTATTTCTGTTATTTCACCAGCAAGAAGAAATAGAAAGTAAAACAAAACTGTCCAAATTATCCACTTCCACCTCAAGTCACTTGGAAACTTCTTCACTGGGAATATTTTTCCACAAATATTCCTTGGTGCGGAGGTTCTCCCTTTTTTCCCGGTGCTGTGATGGGTCAGATGTGGGAGGCTCTGAAGTTTTACATTCAAAAATTGACCAAAATTTTTCCCAGAAACAGCAAGGGGGTGTTTTTGGCTCCTCAGCATTGCCTGGGGGTGTCTCAGGTGGTCACGAGTAGGGTTTGGGATCCTGGCTGCTCCATGGGGGATTCCTGGGAATACAGGAGGTGAGAGCACTGTGATGCTGATTTTTTGATACGAATCCCCAGGAAATCCCTTGCGCTGGGAAACTCTCATTTCAATCCCAAATTAAAGCAGGCGGCAGAGTCGCGAGCTAGTGCTTTACTGATCCTTTTCCTGATTGACCCCTGGCGATTCCAGCCTGGCAGAAAACACCTCTGCAGGTTCATAAAAAGGCTCGGAGCAATCCTGAAATCTGGGAGCATTCCACAGAAATGTGGATTTTTGGAGACATTTCCCAGCTGCAGGGAACAAACGGCCTCATTCTGCATGGGGCTGCCCCGATTTATGGCAGCAGGGTTAGGGTTAGGGTTAGGGTTAGGGTTAGGGTTAGGGTTAGGGTTAGGGTTAGGCCCTAACCCAAACAGGGCCTCCCCGGGGCCTTTTAGGAGGAGAACTTGTACCCCAAAATTCCCAGCCCATCCAGGGCATGGAACAAAATCTTTGTGCTCCCAGTCCCGAACCTCTAAACCAGTATAGCCCAGTAAGGGTTGGTCCCGTGGCCAAGGCCTTCCTCAAGTCCCAGCCATGCTCACACCTTGGGTTAGACAGTGTTAATCTGGGAAGCGAAACAGAGGGTTTGGTTTGAATTTTATATTTGATTTTTGTGGCGTCTCCTCTGAGAGCTGAAACCATCCCTGGGAAACAGAAATTGTAAATTGTCGAGCTGGGAAACACCGATTGCAAACAGTATTCAAAAGCTGCTTAATTCAATAGGAATGTTATTTTGTTTATAAATATTATTAATTTCTGTGCTAAGGGGTAAAGCTGCATCACTGGGTGGGGTTGGGCTTGGAGCTGGGAGTTCCAGCCTGGCTTTGGGATGTCTCATGTGGAAGTGGAAACCTCTATCCCACTCCTCCTCTATCCCTTTCCCCCTCTATCCCACTCCCCTCTATCCCATTCCTCCTCTATCCCATTCCCCTCTATCTCAAAAACAGGGATTTGGTTTGTTAAACCAAAACCAGGTGATTTGCCAAAAAAACCCTCCACTCACCTATTGAAATCCTATAAAGGCTGCCACCTCCAGGAACTGGGAGATGCCGGCAGAAACTCAGACTGAATTCCTTGGATAATCTCATTTGTGAGGAGCCATTTGTTCTGCTCCACTAACCTGGTTTAATATTTAATATTTAATTTTTATCTCCACCCCATCACCCATCAGAGGCAGAGGCTCAGCACTGAACCAGAGTAGGGACAGCAGGAAAAAAAATCCCCGGGCCCCAAATCTGTGCGTCCTCCTGGGATTTTTTTTCCCGTTCTGCCAGGAATTCTCTCAGTGGTCTCAGTGATGTCCCTGGTGTCACAGCCAGCAGAGGAAACATCACCACTAAAGTGCTGTGTGGACTTATGGGATCCCACCAGCACATCCCAACCCTTCCCACCTGGCAGGATGGAGCAGGGAATATCCCTGGGGTGTCCCCAGCTCCAGTTCCTCCCTAAAGCCCTTCTCCATCTCCTGATTTCCAGCTTTTCATGGGATGGACAAAGCCCTGCTCTGGTTCAGGAGAGCTGGAGAGGCCCTAACCCGGCAGTATCCCCTTTATCCAGCTGGGAGGGGCCCTCAGCTGACCCTGTGGAATGTTCGGGGTGTGCTGAGGCCATACAAGAGCCTTTCCCACCTGGCTCCTGCAGCCCCAGAGCACAAACAGGTGCTGCAGCCCCTCCACCCTGCACAGGCACAGCTTGGCTTTCCCAGCCCTGTTTCTAGTTATTTTCTCATCCATCCCATCCATCTTTCTCCCACATCAAGTCCTGATTAGGCCGAGCAGGAGCACAACAGGCTTTTTTTTTTTTTTCTTTTTCCCCTCCCACAGGAGGCTCTTCTTGACCTTCCTTTCCTCTCCTTGTCTGACAAATTGTGGGAGCTGACCCATAGCTGAGATAATTCGCTCCAGCCCCATCCTGGCAGGCAGCTGCTTCTGCCAGGATGAGCTGGGGAGCATTCCCAGCTCCTGTGGTTCCCATCCATGGCAGGACTGGGGGATCTTTTTGATACCCAGGAGCAGTGGCACAGTGATTGTCCTACCTGGGCCCTGGGTGTGACCAGACCATGGAGAACTCCTTGGATTTCTCCTTCCCAGCTTTTTCCATGAGGACATTCCCATCTCTGCTCCCCCTCAGCAACGCCAAGCAGTTTTTATAACACATTTTTTTAAAGACGTGATTTGGAAGCTGATCTGCAGGAAAAACCCCAAATGCAGCGGGTACAAAGTGTTCCCAGTCCGTGTTGTGCCCCCATTCCCATGGAAAAGATCCCATGGACACAGCCCAGGACACAGAAATCCCCACGGGGATCTGCTCTTTGGAAGCACAAGCAGGTGCTGATTTTCCTGCTGCTGAGTTCTTCCCACAGCCCTTTCCCCAAGCTCTGGCCCCAAACTCTTAATTTTTATCTCCACCCCATCACCCATCAGAGGCAGAGGCTCAGCACTGAACCAGAGTAGGGACAGCAGGAAAAAAAACCCTGGACCCCAAATCTGGGGTTTTTTCCCCATTCTGTCAGGAATTCTCTCCGTGGCCTCAGTGATGTCCCTGGTGTCACAGCCAGCAGAGGAAACATCACCACTAAAGTGCTGTGTGGACTTATGGGATCCCACCAGCACATCCCAACCCTTCCCACCTGGCTTTTCCCACCAGCCTCGAAAAGAAAACCTCTCCAGCACCTCCCAAACTTCCTCCTCTTCCTCCTCTTGGTGTGAGCAGGCCCAGCCTCCACCCCAGGCTCGCCATGGTGTAACAGGATCCCGTGGCAGGGGAATCTTTCAGGGCTGATAAACCCTGAACAGCCGGGAACTGAAGGCAGGTTCCCTTTGAAGTGCACCTCGCATTACAGCGAGCTGCTCCAGCCTCGGGATTTGAACCACCAATAAAATGATTTATGAGCATAAAAGGCCCAAGCCACCTTTGAGGCGGGGGAAGGGGAGGAATTGCAAACGTCATTAGCTGCAAAGGCTCTGCTTTTTCTTCTCTGGGTTAGAAACGAGGGGCAGAACCGACCTGTTTGGGCCATGAAACGTCGCTGCCTCTGCACAGGGAGATAAATCCCATCAGGGGCTTTGTGCGAGGTTTCGGTGCCTGTGGGGCTGCAGCCTCCAGCCAGGCTCCGTGGGAAGCGCTGCTTTAAACTCTCGGGAATCTCTTTTGGTGCAGGTGGATTTTTTTGGCGTTATCACTAATTATTTGTCTGGCTGTGCTGCTCCGACAAATGCCGAGGTCTCGCGCTGGCTCCGGCACCTTCCGGAGCCAGAGAGCCTCAATCTCGGCTGTCTGAGTGTGGAAATCACCCAAAATGTAAAAAATGGGGGGTTTATCCTCAGTTTAACCCCAAGGTTTGTGTAAGGACTCCAATTGGTTGACTTCAATTCCAAAAATCCCAAAGTTTTCCTGGAGTCACAGGAGGAGCATAATCAGGAACGGGATTTCTTTGCTGATAATCCTCCCTCCTGGAGTTTATCTTCCCTTTCTTCTCAAACACTGCACACCAAAGTGGCTCATCCCCAGGACTTACTGGGTTGGCTCTACCTGGTTGTAAAAGGATACAGAGTATCCTTTTATGTCCATATAAAATACAGGAATTACACTGGATGTGGGAAGCAGGACGGGAGGCGCTGTTCTCACACAGGTGGATTTTAATCCTGAACAGATTTAAAGCGTAAATGAGACAAAAATCACCTCACACGGGGCATAAAACAGCACAAATCTGTTCCAAGTTGTGTTTTGACCACACATTTCCCACGTCAGACAGACCCCAGGGCAGCCAAGTCCTGCTGGGGGTGGGGTTGGAGAAACCTGTCCTGTCCTAGAACATCTCACTCCACATCTTCCTTCAGAGCACCTCATCCCGCATGGATTTCCAGCATCTGGCTCTTGGTTGGGGAAAAAAACTCAACTTTCTCACCCTTGGGAAAGTCAGAAATCACCAGAGTGGCTTTTGCATTCCTGGGGATCAGTTTCTCTTTCCTTCTTGATCCCTAGATTCGGATCTGGGTTATGGTTTTGCTTCAGGTGTTGTATTTTATGTGCTGTTCTCTGCACTGAGGTCTTGATTTTTGTTGGAGTGGGAGCTCTTTCAGCCCCAGCCTTTTCCTCTGCAAAGAGAAGGTTTCTTTCTCTCCTTTTCCTCTCCAAGGACAACTTTTATTTTTGTCCTTTTCCTCACAAAATTCAAGGTTTATTTCTCTCAATTTCCTCACCAAAGACAAGGTTTATATCCTTTTCCTCACTAAAGATGAAGTTTATCTCTCTCCTTTTCCTCTGCAAATTCAAGGTTTATTCCTCTCTTTTTCCTCTGCAAAGAAAAGGTTTAATTCTCGCCTTTTCCTCTGCAAAGAGAAGGTTTATTTCTTTCCTTTCCCTCACCAAATTCAAGGTTTATTCCTCTCCTTTTCTTCTGCAAAGAAAAGGTTTCTTTCTCTCCTTTTCCTCTCTAAGGAGGTTTATTCCTCTCCTTTTCCTCTGCAAGGAGAAGGTTTCGTTCTCTCCTTTTCCTCTGCAAGGACAAGATTTATTTCTCTCCTTTTCCTCTGCAAGCAGAAGGTTCCTTTCTCTCCTTTTCCTCTGCAAATTCAAGGTTTATTTCTCTCCTTCCTCTGCAAAGACAAGGTTTATTTCTCTCCTTTTCCTCTGCAAGGAGAACTTTATTCCTCTCCTTTTCCTCTGCAAATTCAAGGTTTATTTCCCTCCTTTTCCTCTGCAAAGACAAGGTTTATTTCTCTCCTTTTCCCGTACAAAGAAGAGGTTTATTTCTTTCCTTATGTCCCAGAAATACTCGAGGTGTGGAAGTGGCAGCGAATGACATGACAGGGGCAGAGAAAGCCCACATCCCTGATTTCAGACTGGAAGGAGGGCAGGCCCACATACCTGATTTCAGACTGGAATTTCGCACACATGCAGGATGAAAAAAGGGACAGGGGCTCCTCTTTGCACAACCGGGACAAACAAAAAGTTAATTTTTTATTCCTTTGTGCTGTTCCCTGCTCCCAGAACCTTCCACTGCCTGGGCTGGATGAAAGAGCTGTGAAATGCCCCAGGCCTCGGGGTTCATTCACTGCTCTCCCCTCAACTCTGGCCCAGATCTGGGGGATTTGGGTGCCAGGAGTGGCCCCGGAGCCGCTGCCCCGCTGGCCCTGGTGGCTCGGAGCACATCGGATGTGAGGTGACCCATTTCTGTCACCCTTGTGGAGGGCTCTGGGCCCGCAGTGCCTCCGCCAGGCCGGAGCAGCTCTGGGGAAGGAGGGGTTCGGTGCCAAGGACCTGCCAGGGCCCCACAAACTTCTCAGGGCCTCTATTTACACCGAGGCCTCAAAGGGAACTGGGGTTTCTTGTTTTCATTGTGGAAATAACAGCGTGAAATCGGGGCCTGCCCAGGCCTGGGCCCTGCCTGAGCTGTCAGAGCCCCCAGGAGTGGGGTTTATCAAACTACTCCCACAGCACCCCAGGAAATGGGGAACACAGATCCAGGGAATCCCACAGCAATCCCTGCAGGAAGCTCAGGGGACACTTCCCAGTGAGCACAAAGGGGAGGCAGAACTCCCCGAGTGAAATTTGCCTTTTCCAGTAAGAAAAACGCCCAGGAATGAGGAACAATTAATAGGGAACTCGATAGAAAGGTGCCCACTTCGAGATTTGGATCCTGCTTGGGGCTCATGGGATCAAATTTCTGCAGTGTCTGGGGAAGGGTGTTTGGGGAAGGGAGATTTGGGGTTGGTTCTGCAGGGTTTGGGAAGGGAGTTTGGGGTTGGCTCTGCAGGATTTAGGGAAGGGAGTTTGGGATTGGTTCTGCAGTGTTTGGGGGAGTTTGAGGCTGGCTCTGCAGTGTCTGGGGAAGAGAGTTTGGGGTTGGTTCTGCAGGGTCTGGGGAAGGGAGTTTGGGGTTGGCTCTGCAGCATTTGTGGGAGGGAGTTTGGGGTTGGTTCTGCAGGATTTGGGGAAGGGAGTTTGGGGTTGGTCCCCAAGGTGTGGGAACCATTTGTAAGTCCAGCTCCTGCTCCAAGGCTGAGCAGCTTGGGAACCTGATGGAGGTGGGGGGTTTTCCCCCCTAGTCTTGATTTTTGCTCCATTTTTCCTCATTGCTGTGAAATTCAATCATGTTTTGCAGCCCTTTAGGCCTCCCAAAGCCCAGCAGCTGTGTTCTCATCTGGCTTGAAAGTTTATTCTTGTGAACCCCAAACAGAACCAGGCCTGGGAGCCCTCCCTGATTAAAAGAAGCAAACCCAGCCCAGGAGACAGCTCGGGAAGCCCTTTTTACTCTGCAGAAGGGAGATTGCCCCATATAAAACACTCTGGGGAGCAGGGAAACCTTCGGGATGTCACGGCATGCCGGCATCAGGGAGCTGTGGTTGTTGCTCTCGTTGTTGTTGTTGTCAGGAATTCCTGCAGGCAGTCCACGGAGAGCAATTAATTCACATGTTAATCAGCAGCAGCTCCATCCTGAGCCCAGCACTGCTCATTCCCACAGCCAGGTTGGGACAACAGGGTCACACCTGGAGTGCCTTCTCACATTTAGAAAATCTCCTCTGGAGCCTCGCAGGCGAAGCAGCACTGCAGCAAAGCTGAGCACAGCTTTGCCCTGGTGTTAAGGTTGGGTTTATTTTAATGCAGAGGCTGCAGAACCATTCTGGGCTGGCTGCAGAGCTCTCACAGGCAGGCCAGGGCTCAGGATAGATGCAAGGCTGAGTTTATTTTAATGCAGAGGCTGCAGAACCATTCTGGGCTGGCTGCAGGACTTTGGCAGGCTCCACACAGAGACAAGGCTGGGTTTATTTTAATGCAGAGGCTGCAGAACCATTCTGGGCTGGCTGCAGAGCTTTGGCAGGCTCAGCACAGAGACAAGGCTGGGTTTATTTTAATGCAGAGGCTGCGGAGCGATTCTGGGCTGGCTGCAGAGCTTTGGCAGGCTCAGCACAGAGACAAGGCTGGGTTTATTTTAATGCAGAGGCTGCAGAGCGATTCTGGGCTGGCTGCAGAGCTTTGGCAGGCTCAGCACAGACAGCAGCGATTGCTGCAGTCGGAGGAGCCGAGCCCCTGCATTCCCCGCGGGCAGTTCTATCTCTTTAGCTTGTCTAACACCACGAGCATGATGCTAATCTGGTTATTTATCCCTCCTAACAGTGACGCTATTATGGCACTTAATCCTTCAGCAGAATTCCCAGCCTTGGCAGATAAGGAGGCGGGATGGCCAGGTGGTAGCGGAGCTTCTCTTTGGGATGGATTCTCCCAGAATACACAATCCCAATTATCCCTCTCCATCCCCCCCACAGCTGGGAGCAGCATCTCCAGCCTCTTGAAACCCTGGGGGAGACGGGGCCAGGGATTTGGGGTCATATGGGAGAAGGAAATTAAGCAATGGAGGTGAGGATTCACCACCATACACCATGGTCTGGGTCCAGAAGCAGCTTGAGCCTGGGTTTGAGCTTGGGTTTGGGTTTGGGTTTGGGTTTGGGTTTGGGTTTGTTTGGGTTTGGCCAGAAGGTGCTGCCATGAGGTGGGGTGAGGACAGCAGCTCAGGTGTCACCTGTGGGGCCTTTCCTCTCCCCTCCAGGTGTGGTTCTTCCACAGAGAGGAAATTAAGGAATGGAGGTGAAAATTCACAAATCTGTGTCC
Source organism: Aleadryas rufinucha (assembly GCA_013397815.1). Lineage (NCBI taxonomy): Eukaryota > Metazoa > Chordata > Aves > Passeriformes > Aleadryas > Aleadryas rufinucha. The sequence goes on along the minus strand of VZTH01011476.1, from coordinate 19,359 downwards.
AGCAGTGACTTGAGCCTGGTTTTAGATCTGAGTCTGGCAGTGACTTGAACCCATTTTTTTCCGGTTCTGTGGGATGTTTGGCCATGAGCAGCCCAGGTGGGGTAGGGCAGAGCTCAGGTGTCACCCGTGGGGTGTCTTCTGTCCCCCCAGGTGTGGTTCAGCCACAGAGAGGAAATTAAGTAATGGAGGTGAGGATTCACCACCAAACACCAGGGTCTGGGTCCAGAAGCAGCTTGAGTCTGGGTTTGGGTTTGACTAGAAGGTGTTGCCACCAGGTGGGGTGGGGACAGCAGTTCATGTGTCACCTGTGGGGCCTTTCCTCTCCCCTCCAGGTGTGGTTCATCCACGGAGAAGAAATTAAGGAATGGAGGTGAAAATTCACAAATCTGAGTTGGCCGTCTGGGACTTGAACCCATTTTTTTCCAGTTCTGTGGGATGTTTGTCCATGAGAGGCCGGGGNGACTTGGTGGCCCATTAACAGAAGATTTCTTCCCCAGAGGGAGTTATCAGGGATGTGTCACGGAAGAGATAAAGAACCCTGCCCCACCTGGTTCTAACAGCTGATGAAGATGGTGATAGAATACATAGTTTTGGTTACATCTTACATTGCAACCTAAGACACGTGGGGTGTTTTCTGTCCCCCCCAGGTGTGGTTCAGCAACCGGCGGGCACGTTGGCGCAAGCAGGCGGGAGCCAACCAGCTGGCGGCCTTCAACCACCTGCTGCCAGGGGGCTTTCCGCCCACGGGAATGCCTGCGCTGCCCCCCTACCAGCTGCCTGACTCCACCTACCCCACCACCACCATCTCCCAAGGTGAGCTCTGCTGCTGCTTCCCTTCCCCACTCCCCTCTGCTGGCTTGGGCAGTGTTGGAGCATCCCAGGCTGCTGGAATGGGATGGGCTTGGAGGTCCCTTCCAAACCATTCCATGATTCTCTCACTGGGTCTTTCTGATCCATGATATTTTCCCTATGTATGGGACAATTTTGAGTCTCGTGTGGTTTTCCTTTAGTTGGGAAAATCAGGACTAGATTTTTTGCGGGATCTTTTTCAGGATCTTTCCGTTCCTCAAGCAACGGAAATTCCTCCGTTTTCTCCTCTGTCTCACATCCCTTCTGCTGTGTTCCCGTGTCCCATGGCTGGAGTTTTGAACAAGGAGCACATCCCAGGAAATTGGGGATTGTGTGGGTGACCCCTCATTCTGGATAAATCTCTGTTCCGGGGTTCAGCGGCGGGAACATTCCGGCGGAAGGAATATTGTTAATTCCAGTGGAAGGAATATTGTTAATTCCATTTGCCTTCAGCCTTTACAAAAACGTCCTTTGGGCAGCTGTTGGGATGTGCTCCTGCATTATCCCCCTGGAGCTTGGAACATGCAGCAGGAACATTCCCCCTGCTCCCCAAAGCTCTTGGGGGTGGCCCCAGCTGTCCCCAGCCCAGCTGGGCTGACCCAGAGCTGTCCCCAGACCAGCACTGAGGCCTCTGCCCAAATTCTCTTCTCTTTGAGGGGGAAATGAAGTGAAAACCCCGACATTTCCCACCAGCTTCACACAGCGCAGAGCTGCTGGGAAACCCCGGATGGCCGAGCCGCCATTCCTGGGTTTCCCAGGGGTTTCCTAGTTTCCCGGGGGGATCCCAGCCCCTTGGTGTCCCTGTGTCCCCGCAGACGGCGGCAGCACCGTGCACCGGCCGCAGCCGCTGCCGCCCTCCACCATGCACCAGGGCGGCCTGGCCGCCGCCGCTGACTCCGGCTCAGCCTACGGCGCCCGGCACAGCTTCTCCAGCTACTCCGAGAGCTTCATGAATGCCGCCGCGCCCGCCAACCACATGAACCCTGTCAGCAACGGCCTCTCCCCGCAGGTACGTGCCCACTTCTGGCTTTTTCCTGGTTCTGGGAGCGAGGAAACCTTCGGGACATCGCGGCGTGCTGGCACCGGGGAGTTGTGGTTGTTGCTCTCGTTGTTGTTGTTGTTGTTGTTGTTGTGGTTGTTGTGGTTGTCAGGAATTCCTGCGGGCAGCCCAGGGACAGCAATTAGTTCTCGTGTTAATCAGCAGCAGCAGCTCCGTCCTGAGCCCAGCACTGCTCATTCCCACAGCCAGGTTGGGACAAGGGGGTCACAAACACCTGGAGTGCCTTCTCGCATTTAGCTCCTCTGGAACCCCCGTTTTGGGGGGGGGACACACCCAGTTTATTGGAGGTGCTTCATTTTGGGGGAAAAAAACCAAATTTTGAGGGTAAAAAGCCCAGATTTCGGGGGCTTGGTTGGTTAAAGCACCTGGTTAAAGTAAACAGGAGATCCCGAGTTCAAATCCCAGCGGTGCCCTTTACCCAGACACCCCTTTTTGGAGGGGGGGAACACCCCACTTTAGGGGAGACACACCCAATTTAATGGGGGACACTCCATTTTGGGGAAGAAAAACTAATTTTGCGGGCTTAGGTGGTTAAAACACCTGATTAAAGTAAACAGGAAATCCCAGGTTTGAATCCCAGCGGTGCCTTTTACCCGGATGCTTCTGTTTTGGGGGGGACAGCCCCTATTTACCAGGGACACTCCATCTGGGGGAAAACTCCCAAATTTTGGTTGAAAACCCCTGAATTTTGGGGGGAAAACCACGATTTTTGGGGGTTTAGTTGCTTAAAGCGCCTGGCTAAAGTAAACAGGCTCTGTCCTGAGCACTGGTCATTCCCAGAGCCAGCTTAGGAAAATGGGATCACAAACACCCAGAGCACCTCCAGAAACATTCCAGAGTGGGCGTGGCCCCTCTGATGTGGATTTGATCCCAAGGGCAGCACACCTGAGGGTTTCCTCACCTCAGAATTAATCCTGGGTGCTGATTTAGGCACAACCTGAAGCTGGTCCAAGCCTGGCTGGGCCACAGATCTGAGCTCAGAGATGGGAGATTTGGGATGGAGAGCTGGGATTTAATTTTGGGAAACTCAGACAATCCTGCTGGTGCTCTGCACAAGGTGAGCTGTGGAGGAGGAAAGGAGTTTCCAAGCTCACCTTTGCTTCCAGGTGGAACTGAAAATGAGCAGCAAGGACTTGTCATTATCCTAAGGGACACCAAATCCCTTTTTTCCCACTCCCAGTCGCTCATGGGATATGGAGACACATGAAGGGCAGCAGTTGTTTCAGGGGGATCAGTTTATTTAGGACGGGAAACGCAAAATAATTTGGAATTAGGAGGAAAAACGAGGTGGGCACCTGGAATGGAAAAGGTGCAGTAGTTTGGAGAAGAGTCCAACAGAAGGGACACGGCGGGGGGAATGTGGATTTTAGGGTCCAGCAGTTTGGGATCTTTCAAATGTGAAATGTCAATGGAAAGAGGGGAATTTTGCAGCTTCCCTGGAATGGTTCAAACCCCCCACTTTTGGCTTGGAGTGGGAAAATGTTAAAATGTCACTGGCATGGGGATGGATGGGAAAATACTGAAATGTGACTGGCACGGGGCTGGATGGGAAAATATTGAAATGTGACTGGCACGGGGCTGGATATTGCTCCAAACAGGGAAATTTGAGGAGGAATAGGCAGATATCCCTCTGACAAGGGATTTCTGAGAGCACTGGGCTCAGGAGAGGAGGATACAGCCTGGGATTCAAAAGCAGGCCCGGGTTAGCTGGGCCAGGGCCCAGGATTAACTCAGATGATCCCAAGTGCAATTTATCCCCGTGGAATAAGTCGGGGATGAGATGCCTGGGATGAGCCCTGGGCGCAGACAAGGCCATCCTGCAATTTCCATTTCCCTTCATCCTCCCCTTCCCAGTCCCACGGAATCAGGGGCTCATTGAAAGGACCAGACTGTGGCTTTTTCCTCTGCTTATCCCAATCCCAAATTCCCCTGCCCCCAGGCTCCGGCTGGGGACAGATATCCCTGAGCCCATAAGCCCTTTGTATGGGAAAGAGAGGATTCTTTATCTGGCGGGCCTGAAGAAAAGAGAGCTTTGCACCCCCAGGAAGGGCAGATTCCCATTTTCCCGATGCTTTTAATCATGTGAGGGCCAAGATATCAGCGTGGAAATTCATCTGTTCCTTTTGTGCCTAACCCAGGTTATTTCCTGACTGCTTTATATTCCCTGCTCAAAAATTCCTGCCTTTCTAAGCCCTCTGCTGTTCCTAGTGGAAGGAGACGAGAAATGCTCTCCAACAGGATGAAGAAACTCCTGGATTTGCCCTCTTTTAGGGAGAGAAATTTCAGGATGTCTCTTTATGGGGTGCTCAGTGTAATTTATTAATTGCGCTGAGCGCAATCCAGCTCTGCCACGGCATTCCAGGGAAAACCCAGCACACCTCCACCCTCCCCAGCTTCTCTGCAGGGGGAAGGATCATCCAGAGGGAAGAGGGAGTTCCCTGTCATGGGCAGGGACACCTTCCACTAGGCCTGGTCGCTCCAAACCCCTTCCAGTCTGGCCTCAAACTCAGTTTTAAGTTCTGAACTGATCCAGTTCTGAACTGATCAGGATCTGCCAGCCCTTCAGGAGCTGTGGGCTGAGGAGGGGGGGAATAAGGAAATTAAACTGAGAATTACAGGACAAAAGTGGGGCCGCTTTGGCTGATGCTGGGAGATCCCCTGGGAGGTGGGAAAAACCAAACTGGGAGCTGAGGATGACAAATTTGTCTCTGGTTTCCCGNAATGATAATAATGATAATAAAAAGGGATACCCTTTTTTAATAAAAAGGGAAAACCCAAGTGCTGCTTGATGCAGTTGTTGGCCAATGCCAGACCCCATTTCCTGACCCTTTCCCAGGAACTGCCCCAGTTTATTCCCTGAGAATGACGACATTCCATGGGGTGGAANTTTTCCTCTGCTTATCCCAATCCCAAATTCCCCTGCCCCCAGGCTCCGGCTGGGGACAGATATCCCTGAGCCCATAAGCCCTTTGTATGGGAAAGAGAGGATTCTTTATCTGGCGGGCCTGAAGAAAAGAGAGCTTTGCACCCCCAGGAAGGGCAGATTCCCATTTTCCCGATGCTTTTAATCATGTGAGGGCCAAGATATCAGCGTGGAAATTCATCTGTTCCTTTTGTGCCTAACCCAGGTTATTTCCTGACTGCTTTAAATTCCCTGCTCAAAAATTCCTGCCTTTCTAAGCCCTCTGCTGTTCCTAGTGGAAGGAGACGAGAAATGCTCTCCAACAGGATGAAGAAACTCCTGGATTTGCCCTCTTTTAGGGAGAGAAATTTCAGGATGTCTCTTTATGGGGTGCTCAGTGTAATTTATTAATTGCGCTGAGCGCAATCCAGCTCTGCCACGGCATTCCAGGGAAAACCCAGCACACCTCCACCCTCCCCAGCTTCTCTGCAGGGGGAAGGATCATCCAGAGGGAAGAGGGAGTTCCCTGTCATGGGCAGGGACACCTTCCACTAGGCCTGGTCGCTCCAAACCCCTTCCAGTCTGGCCTCAAACTCAGTTTTAAGTTCTGAACTGATCCAGTTCTGAACTGATCAGGATCTGCCAGCCCTTCAGGAGCTGTGGGCTGAGGAGGGGGGGAATAAGGAAATTAAACTGAGAATTACAGGACAAAAGTGGGGCCGCTTTGGCTGATGCTGGGAGATCCCCTGGGAGGTGGGAAAAACCAAACTGGGAGCTGAGGATGACAAATTTGTCTCTGGTTTCCCGCTCGGCAGCAGCAGCAGCAGCAGCAGGAGGAGATTTCTTGGCACTTTAGACAAGGAAAGGGGCTGGGAGCTCCCAGCTTTGCTCCCTCTCCAGTTACCCCGGGATTGGATTCCCAGCCGGAATCCATGGGCTGTGCCAGCAGCTGGAATCCTGCAGGAGCAGCACAGCATCCCCATTCCCAAACAGAAAAAGGGGATTTGGGGTGGCTCATCCCTCTCACGCCCCCTCCGGAGCAGATCCTGCAGGAACTCTGCCCCAACTGCACGTGGGAATGGTCGCGTTCATTCCTTGTTTTCCAGCTGCACAAAGCCCGGCTCAGCTGCTGGAGCCTCCCAGCTTTTCCCAGGTGGTTCCACCTCAATCCCAGAGCTCAGCTGGGAATTTTAGGCTCCCATGACTTCATCCCACAGCAATAGGTTTTGTGTCACTTCACCCTGAAACACCAGCTTGGCTGGGCAGAGCTGGCGTGGGTTAAGCCCAGCTGGGAGTTAAGCGTAACCCAGCTCCTTGCTCAGCCCCCGTTTCTCAGTTCCAGCCCAGGAATGGGAAGAGAACCAAAGTGGAACTTTGTGTGTTGAGATGAGAAGAGTTCAATAATTGAGAATGAAGTAAAATACAGTGAGAATGGTGAATAATAATAATAATAATAATAATAATAATAATGATAATAATGATAATAAAAAGGGATACCCTTTTTTAATAAAAAGGGAAAACCCAAGTGCTGCTTGATGCAGTTGTTGGCCAATGCCAGACCCCATTTCCTGACCCTTTCCCAGGAACTGCCCCAGTTTATTCCCTGAGAATGACGACATTCCATGGGGTGGAACATCCCCTTGGCCAGTTCAAGTCACCTGTCCCAGCTCTGCTCCTTTGGGAACCTCCCCAGAAAATTCCTTGAGTGAGGATGAGATAAACAGGACTCAGTAACCCCTAACCCATCAGGGTGTGCTCAGCACCGTTCCCATCCCAAATCTCAAACTCTGAGAAGGAATTACCCCTTCCCAAGGTGTGACTGGGAGAGAAGGACGATCCCACAGGATTCAACCAGGACCCAGAGTGGTGGCTCAGGTCCTGCTCCTTCCAGAACCTTCGGGAGAGACCCCAGGGTGACCTGAGCAGGGATTTGGGATGGAGTAGGGATTTGGACGGAGCAGGGATTGGGATGGAGCAGGGATTTGGGATGGGGCAGGGATTTAGGATGGGGCAGGGATTTGTGATGGAGCAAGGATTTGGGATGGAGCAAGGATTGGGATGGAGCAGGGATTTGGGATGGAGCAGGGATTTGGGATGGAGCAGGGATTGGGATGGAGCAGGGATTGGGATGGGGCAGGGATTGAGATGGAGCAAGGATTTAGGATGGATCCATGCTGGGACAGCCTCTGTGAGTGGGAGATTTTGGGCACCCAGCCAAGCTCAAGCAGAACAAGGCCAGGCCTAAGACACCCTGAGCCAGGCCTTGCCTCACCCTGGTGGCGAAAACAAACCCTGCATCCAGCTGAAAGTCAGACCCAGCTCAACCTAGGCCAGGCCTGGCCTAGAATTGTCCCTCCCTGAGCTGGGATGAGGCTTGGGACAAACCAAATCCTGATAAATCTTAGAATCCTCCCATAGAATTTGGCTTGGGAGGGACTTTAAAGCTCATTTGATCCCAACCCCCTGTCATGGGCCTGGACATCTTCCACTAGGCCGGGTTGCTCCAACCCCATCCAGCCTGGCCTTGAACTCGGTTTTAAGTCCAGTTCTGTCCTGATCAGGATCTGCCAGCCCTTCAGGAGCTGTGAGAGCTGGGCTGGGAGCTGAGGAGGGGAAATTAGGGAATTAAACTGAGAATTACAGGACAAAAGTGGGGCCACCTTGGCTGATGCTGGGAGATTCCCTGGCTGCTGCTCCAACAGCAAAGAAGATCTTTGGGATCTGGGCCTGCGCCTTAAATCCACGCGGCCTTTCCCTGCAGAGCTTTGGGGTCTTGCAGGGCTTCTCCAAAGCCCAAAAAGCCCCAGTTTGGAGCAGGTGGAGCTGGGAACAGCTTAAACTGGAGTTAAAAGGCAGGAATTCCATGTGCTTCCAGGTCTTGTTATCCCTGAGACCTCCGAATCTCTGAACAACCCCACGGGATCTCCAGGGATTAAGACAATTCCAGAAACGCAAAGAGCCAAGAGAAACTTGTTCCCCTCCTCGGAGTTGTTGCTTTAATTTTCTCAGGGCTTTCCGTGGCTTTATTCCTTTGCTTCCTGAGCAAATTCATTCCCAGTATCTGGAGCTCAGAGTTGAATTCCCAGTCCCTGGTTTGTCCCTGGGTTTTGGGAGTGTTCCTGGGAATTCCTTCCCTTAGTGTCATGGATCCCTCCTGGCTCTGAGAATTCCTTCCCTGACAGATCCCTCCTGGCTCTGGGAATTCCTTCCCTCAGTTCCAGGGATCCCTCCTGGCTCTGGAGAGATCCTTCCCTCATGGATCCTCCTGGCTCTGGGAATTTCTTCCCCCATGGATCCTCCTGGCTCTGAAGAATTCCTTCTCTCATTTCCAGGGATCCTTCCTGGCTCTGGGAATTCCTTCCCTTATTTCCACAGATCCCTCCTGGCTCTGGGAATTCCTTCCCTCAGTTCCAGGAATCCCTCCTGGCTCTGGAAAGATCTTTCCCTCATTTCCAGGGATCCTTCCTGGCTCTGGGAATTCCTTCCCTCGGTTCCAGGGATCCCTCCTGGCTCTGGGAATTCCTTCCCTCATGGATCCTCCTGGCTCTGGGAATCCCTTTCCTCATTTCCACAGATCCCTCCTGGCTCTGGAGAAATCCTTCCCTCATTTCCAGGGATCCTTCCTGGCTCTGGGAGTTCCTTCTCTCATTTCCACTGATCCTTCTGGCTCTGGAGAGACCCTTCTCTCAGTTCCAGGGATCCTTCTGGCTCTGGAAATTCCTTCTCTCAGTGCCACAGGTCCCTCTTGGCTCTGGGAATTCCTTCCCTCAAGGATCCCTCTGGCTCTGGGAATTCCTTCCCTCATGGATCCTCCTGGCTCTGGGAATTCTTTCTCTCAGTGCCACAGAACCCTCCTGACTCTGTGAATTCCTTCCCTCGGTTTCAGGGATCCCTCCTGGCTCTGGGATTTCTTTCCCTCATTTCCACGGATCCTTCTGGCTCTGGAGAGATCTTTCTCTCAGTTCCAGGGATCCTTCTGGCTCTGGAAATTCCTTCTCTCAGTGCCACAGGTCCCTCTTGGCTCTGGGAATTCCTTCCCTCATTTCCCGGGACCCTCCTGGCTCCGGCGAGGCTGCGCTGTTTCCCTTCCCTCAGTGCCACCGATCCTTTTCCATCTGGTGCCTTTTTTTCTCCTCCCGTTTTTTTTTGTGTCGGAGAGACCGTGCCCGTAACAAGCATTCCAAATGAGCCTTGCTGGGCCAGGAGAAAGGGGAGGGGAAGANAAAAAAAAAGAGAGAAAAAATCTGATGCAAATCGCTGGTAGAGAGAAAATTATGTGCAATTACCCGAGCGATACTGGGCAGCCGTGCCCACCCCAACCAACAAGATCTCATTAACAAGCAGAAAATAAGATTGAAATGGTGTGTAAAAGAGCTGAAAAATGAATTTGAATGCTGCATTTGTCCACAATTACCCCCTCGTTCACACATATTTTATTGCAATTTTTTTATTATTCTTAATCTTTCCATCCCTCAAAGCAGATTGGGAACATCCCGGCATTACGGTTGCTGAGGGAGGAAGCATTAAGGATTCCCCGTTTCCCCTGAAAGGAGACCCTTCTCTCGTTCGAATTTTCCAGGGTTGGTTTTGGAAGGGATCAGGATTCATTTCCCGGCTTATCCGGGTGTAGGGACGCGTTCCTCCCTCATCCCTTAACCCCCGGGTGCCGCCCCACACCGGGGGCATCCCGCACCTCCCGTTCCCACCGCTGCTTCCCCTCTCTCCTTTCCCCTCCAGGTTTTCCCCTGTGCTCCCTCTGCCTCCTCCGCATCCCCCGGCATTCCCGTTTCTCCAGAGGATCCTGATCCCCTCCTCCACCGTGTCCTTCACCAGTGTCCCTTTCCCGAGTCTCAGCATCCCTCACACCCCGTTCCTTCCCCTTCTCAGCCTCCCCGCGACCTTGGGGCGGACTGAACGCGGAACTCCTGCTAAATCCTTCTCCTTGCTTTGCCAGGGGTTGGGAAAGGAGCACGGCAGCACCAGGTTTCTCTGGGAATGTCGGGAAAGGAGCAGGGCAGCTCCGGGTTTCTCTGGGAAAGGTGGGAAGGGGGCACGGCAGCTCCAGGTTTCTCTGGGAAAGTCGGGAAAGGAGCAGGGCAGCTCCAGGTTTTCTCTGGGAAAGGTGGGAAAGGGGCACAGCATCTCCAGGTTTCTGTGGGAAAGGAGAGCGGCAGCTCCGGGTTTCTCTGGGAAAGGTGGGAAGGGGGCACGGCAGCTCCAGGTTTCTCTGGGAAAAGCAGCTCCGTGTTGGCGCTTTTCCCTCACTCCATCTCCCTAAACTTTTAACCCACACATCCCAGGAAAGCTGCCCAGTTTTGCACTAAAATTTCTGGCGCTCTTTTTTTTTTTTTTCATTTTTTGGGATATATTTCACCAAACAAAGCCCATCTGCTCCTGTCAATTTGACGCCTCTGCTGCCGGCATCAGGAAAAGGGGAGACGGGAACATTCTTCCCGTGTGAAAACAGATCTGGCTTTATTCGCCTGATTCCCGGCTCTGAGGAGGGTGGGATGTGGGGGAATTCAAATCCAAGGGGCCTCTCTGCTCTCTGTCCTGAGGTTCCATGTGTTCCCTCAGTTGGTTGGGATGCTCTGATCCCGCTGATTGGGAACAAAAAAAAGGCAGGATTTTATTCCCTTAGCCCGAATTCCAATGTGCCGCCTGCATTTATCCCCGCGTGATTCCCGCTCCAGACGTTGTTCCCTCTGTGCGTTACCGAGACAGGAAAATGTGAGGAACACGGGAGGATTTGGGAGCAAATTCCCGAGCCTTGAATCCAATGGGAATTCTGGCATTGCCTTCGACAGGCTCAGGATCAGCCCCCGTGGCCCTGCACCATTTGCAAGGACACAAACTGGGGAGAAAGGGAGGAAAAAGGAAGAAATAAGAGAAGGAATATGGGAAAAAACCTGAGGAGAACACCAGGAGCAATGGAGAAGCTCAGGGAGGTGTGGAAGTGCCTGATAAGCTCCCAGATGTCAGAGGAAGGAACACAAATTTGAGGCACCCAGGGCTGAGCACGGAAATCTGTCCCCAAAACCTTTAAATCTCCCTTCCCCGCTGCTCTGGTGGTGGGAACGAAGCCGGGTGGGTGGAAGAGGGACTGGAATTCCTGAATTCCTGAATTCCATGCTGCTGATTACGGAGGGAGCTCAGGACTCGGCGGGCAGGCCAGGGAGGGAAATGAGAGATTAGCGATTAACGCAGCAGCCACTGCCCGGCATTCCCGGCTTCTGCGGGGCTCCACAATATCCCAGGGAGCCAGAATGGGTGGGGAAAAGGCAGCCCTGGAATGGGGGAAGTGAGACGGAGGGGAAGCTGGAAAGCGAGGGATGCAATAAAAGGAGTAATTAGGATTTGGAGGCAGGGCAGGCGCTCGTGTTCCCGGGGTGAACACTCCCGGGGTGAACATCATTCCATCTGTGCCCGTGCCTCGGGTGTGCCTGTTAAATCCAGCTGTGCTCCAGCTGTGCCCCATCCCGGACAGCAAAAATCCACTGCAGTGCATTCTGCCACAGTTCGGGATCTAAGATCTAACCCCGACTTGCCCCTCGGTGTTTTTCCCAAAAAGGGGTCATGGGAATCGCATTAATTCCAGAGGTCCGTGCTGGGAGAGGAGCTGGGATGGGGAGCGCAGGTGGATGTGGGCCCAGGGCTCTCCCGGCGAGATTCCAGCCTGTCCCGGCTCAGGAATCTCCACCCCGGGGAAGATGGACGGGAGTCTGGGGGTCCCTGACGCCGTGAGCGCGGCTCTCCCAGAGCTCTGGGTGCCTCTGGGAGGGGTCAGGACTCTGTGGGGTTGATTTTCCCTTTGTTTCGCCATCCATGTGCGCTAAGGAAGAGGGGAAATCCCATTCCCTCCCATCGCAGCTGGGGTCACTGCTGGAGGGGCTGCAGCACAGGGAGGACTTTGGGAGCTGTACTCACCCCTGGAGCTGCTCAGCAGGGCTGTGCAATCCCAAAGCCTCAGGAGAGGTTTATGGGAGGAGATGAATCCCAAAAGGAAGCTGGGCTGGGTTTTCGTGTGAGGTGAGGGAGAGTTTGGGGTCACGTCAGCTTCCAGAGCATCCCTCCCGCTGCCCCGGGTGTGGAGCGGGAGCAGGGAATGGCTGTGAAATGTGTGCTCGGATAATTTGGGGTTTCAGGGAGCAGGGAACGGCTGTGCCATGTGTGCTTGGATAATTTGGGGTTGCAGGGAGGGGAATGGCTGTGAAATGTGTGGTTGGACAATTTGGGGTTTCAGGGAGCAGGGAATGGCTCTGCAGTGTGTGCCCAGACAGTTTGGGGTCACAGAGAGCAGGGAATGGCTCTGCTCGGACAATTTGGGGTCTCAGGGAGCAGGGAATGGCTCTGCAGTGTGTGCTCGGACAGTCTGGGGTCTCAGGGAGCACAGAATGGCTCTGCAGTGTGTGCTCAGATAATTTGGGGTCCCAGGGCCGAGCAGGAGCTGCTGAGAGTCCAGGGAATCGCAAAAGGAGGAGATACAGGAGCCCCAGGGAAGGAACGGGTGGCTCCCGGGCTGTGGGGTCCGGCCTGTGGGGAAACCTTTGGGTGCTGTGGGGTCCAGTCTGTGGGGAAATGTTTGGGTTCTGTGGGGCCTCGTGCTGCCCAGAGCTGCTCGGTCCTCCTCAGACAGCCGTGCCCGGGATCAGTTTACCGCCGGGGGCTGGAGATCACAAATCCCGGCTGGAGATCACAAATCCCGGCGGGCCTGGGAGGGAGCAGAGCGGTGATCAAAGGTGCGCGGGGTCTGAGCTCGCTGCAGCCAGCTCCAGGCAGCCCTTGAGCCTTTCCAGTTTGGAGAGGAGGGAGATCTGATTTCAGGGAGTGAGGACCTGAAAGGCGATCGGGAGCCTTGAAGGGCACGGGGCGGGGAGCCTGGCCAGGCACTTCCAGGGGAAACAGGGAATAAAGAGATGGAGGGGTTGTTTTGGGGAATTACAGGGAATTTGGGAAATCGCCCTGGCTGTGGGGTTGAGGGGAAAGAGGGAATACAGAGATGGAGGGGCTGTTTGGGGGAATCACAGGGGCTGGTGGTAGGATTGAGGGGAAACAGGAAATAGATGGAGGGGCTGTTTTGGGAAATTACGGGGAATTTGGGAAATTACAGGGGCTGGCTGTGGGATTGAGGGAGAAGAGGGAATACAGGCATGGAGGGGTTGTTCTGGGAAATCACAGGAAATTGGGGAGATTGTCCTGGCTGTGGGGTTGAAGGGAAAGAGGGAATACAGTGATGGAGGGGTTGTTTTGGGAAATCACAAGGAGAGGTTTGCAGGATTGAAGGGAAAGAGGGAATACAGGCATGGAGGGGTTGTTTGGGGTAATTACAGGTAATTTGGGAAATTGCCCTGGTGTGAGGTTGAGGGGAAACAGGGAATACAGAGATGGAGAAGTTGTTTTAGGAAATCACAGGGGCTGGTGGTGGGATTGAAGGAAAACAGGGAATACAGGCATGGAGGAGTTGTTTCAGGAAATCACAAGGAGCAGTTTGCAGGATTGAAGGAAAAGAGGGAATACAGGTGTGGAGGGGTTGTTTGGGGTAATTACAGGTAATTTGGGAAATTACCCTGGCTGAGGGGTTGAGGGGAAAGAGGGAGTAGAGGTGTGGAGGGGCTGTTTAGGGAAATCACAAAGAGTGGTTTGTGGGATTGAGGGGAAAAGGGAATACAGACATGGAGGGGCTGTTTTGGGGAATCACAAGGGTTGGTGGTGGGGTTGAGGGGAAAAGGGAATACAGGCCTGGGAGGGTTATTTTGGGAAATCACAAAGAGTGGTTTGCGGGATTGATGGGCAAGAGGTCAAACTGCTGAGCTTTGGGGCAGGAATTCACCTGCCAGGCCGGCACAGAGGTGACACCGGGATGTCCCACGGGCTCAGGCCTCTCACCACAGCTCCTGCCCCAAGCCCTGGGGCTAAGCTCGGCTTGGGGCAGCCCTGGGCGCTCCCTCCAGAGCCATCCCACACCCCTCGGAGTGACATGCTGGGGACACTCCCGGTGGGGGATGCGGGAGCGGGGATGCTGCCCCTGCCTTTGCCGAGCTCCGCAGCAGCACCGTGAGCCCCTCGCTGCCTCCCCTCTCTCCCTGAGCCTCTCCCAGCTTCTCCTCTCTCTCTCCCTCTCCTCTCTCCTCCATTTGATGTGGAGAGGAGCTGTCTGCCACTCGTGCGTCTGTTCCGAGAAGGGATCAGAAGTTTCAGCAAGCGCTCGGCGCCTCTCCTTTGATCCATGTCCTGAGGCCTGCTTGACAGTGGAAAAAAGCATGGAGACAAAACGACTCAGTCAAAGTGATTCCTGACAACTGTCTCCGCGAGATAAGGAAGCTCTCTGTGTCTTGGTGGGGGTTTTTTATTTTTTTTATTTTTTTATTTTTTTCTAATACCGCCTCTCTGTTTCCATAAGAAGCGGAGTCACTTTAAACCAGAGGAGCAGCAGAGAAGAGCTGAGCACAGAGCCGAGCTTTATCGCGCTTCCTGTCTCCTTTTCCAGTACTTTTTTTTTTTAATTTTTTTTCCCTATAAACCCCCTCTTTCCCCCTTTTTTCTCACCCTCCTTCCCACACGATGTGGCTCCAGACCAATCCCGGCGCGGTGGCAGCAGCGGCCAGGACGTTATTCTGAGCGCGGGGAGATGCCAGCTGTCCCTGCGAGGGGACACGAGAGCCATTATGTGACAACACCCAACCCTTCCAGGGAAGGGAGGCGGCCTCATTAACAGCCGGGCTTTCCCCACCGCTGGCCGCTCCAGCGCTCCTCGGAGCCATTCCCCTGCTGCCGAGCCCTGGGCATTTTTTTTTGGGGATTGTTTAATTTCAATTGCCTGGCTCGTGTCACGCAGGGAATGTCCCCTCCCCTCTGCCGGGTGGCCTCCGGGGCGCTGGCAGGGGTGAGTTTGTGATGCTGGAGGGCCTGGGAAAGGTGTGTGGGAACAGGGATTGGGATTGGGATTGGTATTGGGATTGGGATTGGGATTGGGATTGGGATTGGGATTGGGATTGTGCCCAAACACAGGCAAGGGACAGGGAGGTGACTCACAGACTGCGGTGCTGAGGGACACATGGGGACCATGGGGACAGGGCCACTCCAGCCGGGTGAGGAGCTCTGGGAATGCAGGGATGGATCCCGGTGCCTGGGCTGCTCTAGAAAGCTGCAAGGGACATGAGGTGACAGAGCCTGACTTGGGGCTTGAGGTGACAGAGCCTGGTTTAGGACCTGAGGTGACAAAGCCTGGCTTGGGACCTGAGGTGACAAAGCCTAGTTTGGGGCTTGAGCTGACAGAGCCTGGTTTGGGACCTGAGGTGACAAAGCCTG
>VZTH01011475.1:803899-887353 GCA_013397815.1 Aleadryas rufinucha | reverse complement strand
GGCGCAGGACCCGCCGCCCCCCCGCGCCGGAGGAGGGCGGGCGGACGGGGCCGAGCCCGCAGAGCGGCGCGGAGCGCTGCGGCTGGCAGGTACCGCGGGCTGAGGGAGGCCAGGGGCAGCAGGGGCTGTGTGAAGGGGCAGCACGGCCGAGCGGAACCGGGAGTCCTGCGGGGCTGTGCCTGCCCGAGGCCTGCGCCCGGAAAGTGCTGGATCACCCCCGCAGCCGCCGGGTGCGTCGGTGGGTGACACACACACAACCGGCTCTAAAGCCGGCGGCTCCCGGGCTCCCCCAGCCTAGGCCAGCCCGTGCCGTCGCGTCCCGTTTCCCGGGGCTGCGGGGCAGGTCTCAGCCCCGTGAGGGAGGGGAGGGGGGACGGCAAGCCGGGCGCCGCCCGGGTGTCACGGGGAGCGGCGGCGGAGCGGCCGTGCCGACAGGCTCGGCGTGGGCGAGCGTGGGTGTTTGCCTGGTGCGGGCGATACGGATCCTGAGGCTGCAGGCAGGGGCTTGGCATTCACTTGCGCCGAGGTTCCATGATTTTGGGGTCTAGTTTTATATTTTCTTATAAATCCTGGTAATTAAGAATATTTGGGGAGGGGTAGCAATATTGGTCATTCTGATATCTGGAAATATTATTGTAAGCTTTTGCAGTTTGAATTTCTGGTTGTCTGGATAGGACAATGATTAAGTTTACACCATATAGCTGGTAAAAACCTTGTGCAGGGATGCAAAACCTGTAAAGTTGCATTAGAGTTGGCGTTTTTGAATGCGGGAAAGAGTAATAAGTGTTGTAAGTTTAGTTAAGAGTAAAGTTTATTGAGATATGGGTGGAAGGATGATAGGAGATAAGGAAGGCAGATAAAAGTTAAGGTGAGTCCAGCTCTGTGCTTCTGTAAGTGAAATTTGATACCTTTTGAGTTTTGGATTCATTATTTGTAGTGTTTCGTTGAGTTTGGGGTTTGCTTTAGTAGGATTAGATGTTAGCAGTTGTGACCATGAACTGTACATTTATTTTAGTCTCACATGCCAGAAATATTTTCCCTGTCTTCAGAAATAGTCAAGCTATATTGTATGCTTTAGTGTTTTGCTACATGATATGTAATATTCTCAATTCATGTATGAAATAACAATTGAGACCCACAAGATAGATTACTTCTGGTTGTGTGCTGAATGGAGCTTGGGTTTCTTTTCCTCATGACTTGACACAATGAAAAGGAGGTGGGGGGAGGAAGCCAGTTTAATGTTACACTAAGTCTAGCCATACATCAAAAACTTGTGGTTGATTATTGAACATAGGACTGTTTCTGTAGTCAGTAAAATATCTGACTTACTGACTAGTTTGTGATGTTGTATGCCAACACATCAAAAACATTAATGCAGGATGATCTTCTGTTTTAAGATTCAGAACATCCTAATGAGGCAGGAGATTAAAAACACCTTCTAACAAAAACATTTTCAGATTGCGAGATGCTTGTTCCATTCAGCTTTTACCTTTATGGTTTTTACTGGGTTCAGGTAGCAGAACCTTTCAAAAGACACACCGTGTATCTATATCTACATTGCAGACCAAAAAGGCTTGAAACCTGTAGGCAGTTACATTTTTTGAGCTGGTTTGGAGTTTTCTTTAGGGAACAGCCATATAAAATACCTAGAGAAAGAGCCATTGCAGTGAGGTATGTCAGTGATTTGTGCCCGGATAGTGGTCTCTGATCTGCCAAACAAGTCTCCTGCAGAGTTTGCATCTGTGAGGGCTTCTGCTGCTGCTGCTAAATTTCTGTGTCAGTGTTTCAGTGCAGTTGAAGTCTAATCATAGTAAAAGCTATAGTGATTTTTAGGAGAAATATGTATACTTTTGTGGGATTTCAGTACATGTTCAACAAAAATTCCTGATGGCTTAATTTAATGCTAAGCTAGACTGGACTCAGCGTTTACCTTAGCGGAAAATTGGTAGCTAAAATCAACCTGCACTTTGGATAATCCATATGCATATATATCACCTAGTGTAAGTCAATTTAACATTTTAACAAATAATTTAATTTCCTGAAACTTCTGTCATTGTGACAAAAAACCCCCAAACAAACAAACCCCAACCTGTCAGCATACTCAGTTTGGTATATTTTGTCTGTATTAGATAAACAATATTGTCTACAACATTCTCAGGACTAAAGCTATGTTCAGACATATATTGAAACTATTGCTAGTAGGTGGATGTTTATACTTCTGTGGTTTTCATGCACTTGCCTTGCTATCACACCAGATTTCAAATCTGCAAAGAAGTAAACCCAAAGCGTTCTATGCATTTTTATTCAGACTGCAGCTAGTTACTGCTTTTTGAAATTTACTTAGTTCAGTTTTGGGGGAAAAGAAAATGTTTTAAACTCAATTTGTCAGTAACAGATATGATACTGTTTTTCTGACTATTAGAAGCATTGGTTAATTATTTATATGCAGTTGACTGTAAACAAAATGATGTTTTGAGGTCCCTATAATGGAGTCAAGTTTGTCTTTTGACTGAAACTTTCAGAAATGAACCTAAATAATACTCAAGAGTTGTGAGGGCCAGAGGGGTCAGAGTGTGCCAGTAGTGCCCGCTGTGGAGCTCAGGAAATGGCTGTTTATATTTCTCAGTAACTGAATG
This sequence comes from Aleadryas rufinucha, assembly GCA_013397815.1. Lineage (NCBI taxonomy): Eukaryota > Metazoa > Chordata > Aves > Passeriformes > Aleadryas > Aleadryas rufinucha. The sequence continues at coordinate 884,717 of VZTH01011475.1, read as the reverse complement.
TTGCTGTTTCTTGGTTTCCTGGAATAATTCTTCTCATGTGGAGATAAAAATTAAAGTGATGATAAGAAACATGAAAGTAAAGTGTATGTACTTTTTAACACGATGAATAAAGAATGTCTTCCACATTTTTTTTAAATGTCTTAAACATTTTGCATTGCTAAAACAGCTATTGCGTTTTCAGACACTTTGTTTAGGGTATTTTTCTCTAATTATGTCAAGCTTTGTCCTCAAAACTGCACAGAAATAATTCAGCATTCCTAGAAGACATTGTCTTGTCATTTCCTTCACACTTCAGCAAATGTATATTGTGTTGTAGTTCTTATCAATGTCACTGTTATGTATGAGGATTGTGGGTGGTCACATTCTTTGAGTGAATATTTTTAAAACCAGGAAGCCCAGAGCAAGGATTCTGAGATTTCACTTAGGTCTTTGTTGCCTTTAAGCTTTATTGCTCTTTCAGATACAGGGTAATTCCTCCAAAACTTGGAAATCAATAACATTTGATAAGCATTCTGGTAGGAAATCCAGTCATTTGGAGCTGTTCCTGTGGGAGTAAACAAGTACTTTGAGCATCATTGTTCACAAAACATCAAAATACAACCCCTTTGTTTTGCAACAGAAATGGAAGTAGCTGAGAAGTTAACAAGAATTCTGTTTGGGCTGCATGATACATGTTCTTTAGTACAGCCTGAAACACTGTGAGAACGCTGCACGACCCACATATGAGGAGCATGCGATGTATGGAGATGCACTTGGATTGCATCTTTATCGAGTACCTGCATAAATGCTACCAAATTTTCGGTGAGAGAATAGATGCATAGCTTTCCTGTGGCAAATTTCTTCATCCAGAGCACTATTAAGAGGAAAGACTGAAAGAAAAGTGTCTTGTTTCAACATCTATAATTTCAGAATCATGTTTCTAAGCGGAATAATAGCATACAAAAATATGACATAAGTGAAAGTTGGCCTAGTCTGAAATCTTCAGCAATAACTAGAGGAAGTGGATGGTTCTGCAGTCATCTGTTATTTTTGTTGCTCGTAGTCAGACAGATTTTTCATTGCTTTTTGCTGTTTGGGATAAGCATGCGATGCGAATGTGTACATATTTTTATTTAAAAAGGAAGATTTGTGAGGGAAACTGAATCCCTTTATAGCATAGAATATACAATAAAGAGTATGAGTACTCAACCATGAGATTTATTTGCTGTGTTTTTCACATGCTAATGGACTCAAAATTTGGTGTTAAGAGTTACAGTTCTGCTTGATTTAAAGGCCTTAACATTTTGGACCTTCTCCTCTGTGGCCTGGTATTATTTTCCATGTGCTCTGAATTGTAGTCTTGTGATGACTTTCTCTTGTGGCTTGTTCTTGCCAACTGCTGTCAAACGTCACGGCTGGTCCCATCTTCTCTGTGCTTGGCTTCAAATTTCCCTGCTGCTGACCAATATAACCTAACACTGCAAAATACCTGGCTTTTTAATGGCTGTGTATTAATTTTGGATGAAAAGCGCTTGTCAGTTTGATGCCAAGGGTGATTTGGCTCAAATTGGTGAGACCAATTGGTGGCAAATTCAGGTATGTGTGTTTATGCATAGAAAGACTGGGCTCTGGTTTCATGAATTCTTCTTAATCCTCTTCATGAAGTATTTAATCAGTGAAACATACCAGTGTTTCTGCTAAAGAAACAGTCTTCAGGGGAGTTAATGTTCTCTTTGTCTCTTCCTCCTCTCTCTTCTTCTTGTCCTGGTGCCAAAATTTCCTACATTGGCTTGTATGTTTCTTTGAAAATACATACAAGAAAGCAGTAAAAGGGCACGAGAAATTCCCAGCTTTTTTTTTTTTTTTTTTTTTTTTTTATGAAAGGCCAAGAGTGATTAGCACTACTGAACATAAAGTATGTACAGAGGGGTCACTGTTACATTAGGACCAGCAGTTACCTGCTGTTGCTTCATGTAGCTCTGTGGAACAAAACTTTAAGGCTATATAGAAAAAAGGTAGGAGTTGGCTGAATAATGGGGATCCTGCCACACAAAGGATGTGGAAGTACTGATTCACTTACACTGATGCTTTTATTTAGCTTTGCCTTCTCTAACTGAAGATTTTGAGGCAGACTTTGCTTCTGTGAGTTAGTTGGTAGTAGTTTGTCGAAGTCAGTAAGTAAACAAAGACTGCTCTGTCTTTCCCATAATTATGAATATCTTTATCTCTTGAATATTCCCACTCCAATATATTTCAAGTGTCTAAACTCCAAGCTCATTTAAGATGAAATTTTAGTTCTTAGTACTGAGAGTCTGTAATTGTTGTTTATTTAAATTAGATTATTTCTGTGTGTGCTATAAATTTTAGCCAGATTACAAGTAAAGATAACTAAATTCTTCATTTCTTGGGCAATCATAGCTCCCATTTGAAGTTGCTGGAGTCTGATTCTGCACTTTTGGCCTTCTCCATACCTGGGGGCCTCTTTATTTTTGCCTACTAGCATAAACAGTACACAGTAACTATTGGATTTTGTTCTATATTTCATTCATTAGTAGCTGCATTTGGCTGGTACTTTAAGGTTTTTCCGCCCAGCTGGCAAAGACTGTCATACTCAGTTTCTCTTGTCAGAAGTAAGTCCAAGGGAGCTGGGCAGGAGTTTTGTTTATGTTTGGGAGGCACTAAACAGGTAGGTGCAAGGGTGTAACAAAGGTTTGAGCGTCGATGTCTCTCCGTGCTGTCAGCTCAAATGCACTGCTAACAATCATCCCATTAAACTTTTAAACAGTGCTGCAGGAGTAACATTGATCTCAACAGTTAATAGCTAGAATTAAACGTGTCAGGCAGGAAGGCTTTCTCTTAAATGTATTGGTTCACTTGTAAACCAGATGATTATAAATCTTATTTATTATTATATAAATAATTGTTTATTAATAATAAATAATTTTAAAAGAACATGGTTTTGAAGTCAGTTAAAATACCACTGCGATGCAGTGAGGGTCAACTTGAAGCAAACAAATGTGCTTCAGCTCTGTTTTTCAGCAGTGGGATGGTTATAGCATTGATTGTGTAGTCTGCACAATGGCAGCTGTTATGAAAACACTGGTTTTACTGTTACTGGTCATTTTTCATCTTAATCATTACTATTATTCTTTTTTTACTGTTACTCATTACTGTCAGTGAGTAACAGCAGTAGTTTCTTAGAGGGATAATATGCACTTGTGTCTCTGCTAGATTAGTCATTGGTACAAAATTGAATCCACAGGTATATTATCTTATATCAGATTTAGTGCAGAATTATGTTAATACTTTGGAAATTAGAAAAATATAAATAATTATTATTAAGGTAAGTTAAATGGCACTTTTCCTTCTCTACAAAGTAGGTGTAAAGGACTTAGACCCTCATCTAGATTGTGCATTAGATCCTCACCTGAGCATCATTCTCAGAGAACTGAGGTTGATCAGATTTCTGTTTGAGCAGCACTTGTTCCTGGCAAAGAGAAGCAAACTGCTGGAACAGTGATCAAATGTGAAAAATTGTAAAAGAAAATAAATCTGTAAGTACAAACTTGGTCTGTGTGGTAGTTTCTATTACTTGTGTCAATCTTCGTTGAAATAATGAGTCACAATTTAAAGGCTGATTTTTTAGTGAGAGATCAGTTAGGAGTCTTCTTTATTGCAGATTACTTGGTTTTGGTACTTCTTATTTTTTTATGCATAAGCAAAATATGCCAAGAGTTGGAAGGAAGAGGAAGAGTGAAATTCATTAAGTTGCCATTACTGCTCATAGCTTTCTCATTGGTAATGTTTCAATTTTTGACTTAGACTTCCATGTGAAAGATATACAGCAGTCTATGGTCTGCTTCCTTCATCTTTTAAAGCCTGAGGAGATTACCTAGCTCGGAATGAACTTGATACACATAACAGATCTATCTGGGTTTTTTACTCTGTTAGAACTTTGTCATGGGTGGTCTGTTGGTTCGCATATTTGAAAGACAATTGCTAAAGGCAGCTACTAAGATCAGTCTTTGCCTGGTTGAGTCACCTTTTATTTAAAGAAGACTTTTCCTTTTTTCTTGTTATGGTTTGTCAGAAACTTCAAAAATTCAGTTGCTGTTGCCTTTTAATGCTTGATTCACCCTATATTCCTTTCAATTTACAGGATGGCATTCCATCTAGTGCTTGCTCCAAGAGCTTTTCTGAGCTGTTTTCTGACCAGTCTTGAACAATCCTGCTTGTAAAATTGGCAGTTGATAAATGAAAAGCTTTTTGTTAGTAATAAGTAGGAACAACTACTGCCTTGGCCAATAAATCTTTGTGCCAGTTTTGTGGCATAGTGTAAATGTAAAATAAAGTTAGCTCACAGAAAAAAAAAAAGAAGGATCTTTGATTCATCTGTTCATGTAGTACTGATGGGAAAGTAATTCTTGTAATTGCTTCAATTACCTGAAGACAAAACCAAAAGAGTGGTGCATCATGCTGGTTAGGAAATGAAGATTTCATCAGGCATGTATGCCTTTTTGTTTTCGCTGATGGCATAGTATTCATCTCATTTAATTAAATTTCACATCTTTTCAGCCAGATTTCTTTTTCATATTGAGAAGCATCAAAATTATAACACCAGGGGAAGAGCACTGTCAAATAATTCAGCATTTCTAAACATGGGTTTCATGTAAATAGAGGTGCATCTTTACATGCTTATGTTGTACTTGCATCGATTTACTGGTGTGTGATGATGGCCAAGCAGCTCCAATAGCTGACAGAACATTCAGTCTTTACTGGTGCTTGACCAGCCCAGAGGGTGGCTGTGCCACGCCTTCAATTCGAGCAGGGTCCCACCCGTGTCTGGACAGTGTGGCTTTGGGTTTGATGTTTTCTTCTGCACTTAGAAATTGCCTGGAAATATCTTGTATACATTACAAGGATGTATTTATTATTAATGGAATGCAGCTCATCCCCATGTTCTGTGCTTGTGTTCAGCTTCGCGTAGCCTTGCAAGCACTGTGCATTTTGCTCTGTTCTCTACAAAACCAATATGCTGCAGTAGAACTTAATGCCCAACATTCTTACCTTTCTTCTCCCAAGTTTGTATATGTGTGCCCTTCTTTTATCATTACTTTTGAAGCTTCGTAAGTATCCCTGGTGTGCAGGCTTACAGCTTATTGAAGGGAGCCTCAGTCAGTGTTTGGAATAAGTTTTTTGCATAGGGTAGAGAGTATACCGCTTTCTATAAGGGTTCATGGAATCGAGGCTTGCTTGTTGACCAGCAGTGGAAAGATCAGGTCAGGATTTTTTTTGAATTTTTTTTTTTCTGTATGGACAGTTCTGTTTCTACAAAACTAATTCTTGCATAACAAGCAGTCAGCCTTTGTAATTCAGTACTAACAGTCTTTTCTTTGAGAAATGCTAGTGTTCTGGCCATGTTAGCAGGTATTCATTATAAAGATCAGCAACAGCACCAGAACATTTTTGCTTTCTTTAATTTAGGCTAAAAATAAATAAATAAATTTAGATTGGTTTTGCAAATGTGTGCTTATACAATTGAAGTATTTAATTTATAAACAAGTTGCAATAATAACTTGAGATAGTGTTGCTTAGGGCTTTGTCCAGTCAAGCGTTAGAAACCCCTGAGGGTGCAAATTCTGCAATTTCTTGACACAAGTCCCGGTGGCTGATAGTCCTTGCTGTGAAAATATTTTTCTTTTTTTTTTTCTATCAAGAGGGAAGCTTCCTTGTTTTAATTATGAAGTAAAGACTCTGTCTTCATTTTCTTGGTAACCTTCCCTTGTGAAGGCTGTTGGGTCATCTTGAACCTTTTCTTCAGCAGGCTAAACACTGGTTCACCAGGCAAAAAGAAGTTTGGATTACTCTGATGTCTACATGTACTTTTTATTTGTTTTCAGCATCAGTCTTTTGAAGAGTGATTGAAAAGTGAATACTTTTAAAATAACATGTGACCTGTATTTCATGTCCTGCCAGAATAAGTTCAAGTTGAATGAGTTTTGAAAGGAAATGTTTTTGCCCGTGAATTCTAATATTAAAACAATATCTGAAGGCTAGGAGAATGGATTGATAATCCTTATGGCTTGTATTGATAGTATTGTATGTGAATTTTTCAGAATGGTTGAATCACCTTTGCGAGTTCTGCTGGTTGTTGGATAATCTTTCTAGAAAATTATTATGGTTATTATGCTGTTTGAACTTACTTTTTACTGGTTTAGAATTAAACCGAGTTAACAAAACAGAAATAAGAAAGGTGATTTCAGTAGTTAAATGAACCCAGTTGTATGGTGTATATGGGGGTTCTGCTGAATTTAAATGTAGCACATAAAGAGCTAATAATATTCATGGAGCTCCAGTCTTTTTTGGTGAGCTATTACTTAATAAACATTGTTGCTATTGCAAGACGTTGGAATTCTTGTTTTGTATACAAATGACACTGGTATCTTATGTGCTGTCTTTCCTAACATTGTTCTTTGTATTAATAATTTTCTTAGAAAATCCAGTTCTTAACATCCTTGATCCAAAAGCCTGGAACAGCAGAGAGACGGTTTTTACAATGAAGACAAATTATCTGCTAGGTAAGTTAAGTGCCAATGTCTGGCAACAAACTGTGATCCTTTCAGTTAGGGAAAACAGCTATGAGCTGTAATCCTGAGATGGGTATGTAAATTGGTTAAGTTGCTGTGGTAGTAGGTGGTTTAGAGATGGTAGACATTAGAACAGGCCTTGGCTGAGGGGAAAAAAAGGAGCATTTGTGACCTATACATGAAATTTTCATGCTGAGCAGTGATGAAACTCTACACTTAATCCTACTTCTTTTTGCTATGTTTCAAAAAATATGAGAATAGAGCTAAATTCTGTGAGTGTTCTAAGAGTGAGATAACTGGTAAATTGTGAACTTTTACCTACCTAGGCAGACAGAATATGTATAGGTATAATGTGCTATGTATATTTAGATCTGCTTGCCATTTTATAGTGTGGTGCCTTGTCAAGCTGCTTGGTATTTCAGGTAGATTTGAAGTGACAGTTCCTTATAAAAAATTAAATGTGACTAATTTTTTTTGTGAGTAAATTTTACATAAAAATATGTAGAAAGTGGAAAAGGTAACCTTCTGCTCTGTGTTTGATGACAACCTGAGTACTAAATTATTTACCAATGCTTTATATTGCCTGTCTACTATTTGATGGATCATTTTACACTATAATATTGTTACAGCATAGGAAAAACTGTGTTCAGCAGTCTTAGTGACCTCTGAAAAGGATAACTTGCTTGCGAGTTTAAAATATGGTTGACATTTTACCAGAATCTCCCTGACTGTTTTTATTTGTGAAGCCTACAGAAAATTCTATTTTGTATTTTGAGGCTATATGGCATTTAGATTTTGGGGGGAAGATATCATTAGAAGTATTTTTCATCTTGGTTTGCTTATCGCAATGGGGATATTCCCAAAATAGTCTGAGAAACATAAGTGAAACATAACTTCCTTTGGACTTGGAGTTTTGAAACAGTCTTTTTTCAAGTTTGGTTTGGGGTTTTTTTTTTCCAAAAGAGACTATTAGAGGTTTGCTCAGCAGTGGAATTCTGGGGGCTTTTTGTTCCTTGCTTGGCATTGAGAATTCCTGAAGTGTTTGAATAATATGTCAGCATTTATATTTGTGAATATAATTAACAGGACTTTGTTAATTGTTAGTTGCAGCTTTTGCTGCACTTTGTTCTTGATAACAAAATCATTATGTTGGAGGTCAGTTGGTCCTTACTTTCAAGTATATGATCAAGGACTAGAAAACCTCACTTCATGCAAAACAAGGTGAAGGAAAATCAATTGTTCAGTGGGAACCCCTGTGATATATTCTGAAGTATATTTAACTTCTACTGGCATACTACATCAATACCATTATCTCATTTTCAAAAACATTTAGTATTACTAAAGACATCTAAATAAAACTGCTATAATTTACTTTTTATATTAGGCTTTCCTTTGAAATGTTCATTTTATTAAGTCAAGCATGAGTATTATATATTGTAAGATTATTGATGTTCTATTAACTTTTTTTTAATTTTTTCTGTTTAGGTGTTCAAACTTCTGATTTGCCAGATATTAACGAGGAAGAAAACTGATTAATGAAATTTTGGTAGTTTGTTGGATTTTTTTTTCATTCCGCAGTGTTGGGAGATTTGAGGAAAATTTCAAGGAATGGAGTTAGCTCACAGTTTACTACTTAATGAAGAAGCGTATAACCAGCTTGGTGAATTTCAAAAAGCAGAGTTCATTTTTGCATGGTTACAGTTTTTGGAAAAACTTTTACCAGTGACTAGCAGAGTAAGTGTAATGAGACTTGAGAAGAAAAGCCTATCCTTTTGTTATTTTGTTTAAAATGAAAGAGCAATATGCAATGTTATTTGCCTCATGTCTTGCATGTGCAAGGAGTGAAAGTATATTCAGTGTTAGCAGCAGCTTTCTAAATGTTATAAGTTCTTGGTCACAGCCCTTCTAGTGACAGAGCCACTTGTCCAATCAAAGGAATTTTAATTATTTTTTAACTCATATACTGCAAGATTTTTCAGTTCCATTATGAAGAATGTCAGTAATGCTTCCACCTAGTGTTGCACAATTAGTTGATGCTTCTCTAGCAAGCAGGAATGTAACATCTTTCTCTTTGTTGTTTTTTTTTAATTTTCCTAGTCAAATGATAAGAGATCTGTTTCCAGCCAACTCTCCAATTGTTTGATTCACTGTTTAGTGTATATTAAATAGGTTATGTAGACATGTAAGAGTAAACCAACCAAAATAATGCTATTTAAGAGTTGTTATTTCTGATGAAAATATGTAAATTAAATACAGTGCCAGGTTCTTTTTTTTTTTAAGAGTATTAAAAAATTTATATGACTGGATGATTGTTTTAAGCAAAGCTCTTTCTTTTCTAATGCTCAAGTTCTTGAAACTCAGCTTCTTTAAAGTTCTTTGCTACTAAACTTACTATATATCTATGAATTCTTCTGTTTTAAAGCAGGCATTAAAAAAAAAGCAAGAAAGGGCAACTTTGAGAAAGTTTTAATTATAGAAGTGCCAAAAGGAAAATACACTTGAAATGCTACTAGAAATAATCATGCTCTGAAAAAAGTGTTGAGTTTTTTAAGAAGAATAAAATAGTCACTTGCTTGAAATGTCTTTTCTTTAAGTATAAAAATGCAATAAAATGTTCATTTGTATTTCAGAATGTCATTATCAGAATGGTAGTAATGAAAAGTAAAGATAATTTACATTAATTATCTGTAACTTTTAAATTTAACTGAACTTTAACTGGTTACTGATTTTATTTCCAGGCTGATATAAGGGAAAACCAGAAGAAACTGGTTGAACAATTGACTTCTTTATTAAACAATTCACCAGGACCTCCTACCAGACGGCTTCTTGCCAAGAATTTAGCTGTACTTTATAGCACTGGAGACACTTATTCTGTTTACCAAACAATTGACAAATGCAATGAACTCATTCGGAGTAAAGATGACTCACCAAGTTATCTGCCTACAAAACTGTAAGTGTGTTTTTACCCTCAAGCTTCAAATCCAGTAATAATGAGACAGATTTAAGTGGTGAAATGCATCTGAGTTCACTGCCACAAAATAGGTAATAAAACAAAGATTGTGCTGGTAGTCCGTGTTGTATGTGTGCATCAGGAACCAAAAGGGTAGAAGGCACCTGGTGGTCTCCAGCCAGGAAATTGAAAATCAGGCCAGGGAGAATACCAGCAATGGATAACAGAGTTATGAGAGCGCAGGTGCTTAAAAAACAAGGAGAAGGTAATAATAGTGCTGAGAAGAGCAGTAAAACAGGCACGTACAACTCCAGGTACAAAAGACAGTTACTGAATACATTCCTTAATCCAGCTGGGAAACTGGATATAGTTAGAAACATCTGCAGTGTTTGTAACTAAATGCCTAAAGCCTAACCAACAGAGCAGAGAAACATGGACTGTTACTTCAGAATGTGAAGCCAAATCTTTGTGTGCAGAAATATTATGAATAACCTTCCTTCCTGAAATTATGCACATCTCTCTCTATAGTGAAGCAAATTAAAGATGAAGGTAGTAAGGATGAGATAGTAAAACATCCTTGTGCATTAATGATACGGTATTGACAGCAGAGTAGAATCTCTCTTCCTCCTTCACTTCGCATGCTAAACCTGTTTCTGACAACACAAGTAAAGATTCCTGAAAACAGATTTTGCAAGGAGTCAGTTGTACTTTCTAATACCATTTTTTTTGTTTCCTTCTTGTTCCAATTGACCTCTTGTGCAGTCTTTTGAGTTAAGAGTAAGTTTGTTATAAAGGGTCTTAGTCTTGCAAAACAAATTACTGCTGTACTACATTCTTACCAGTGATATGCATTAACATTATAGTTGAGTTGTCGTGTGGGACAGAGCTCTGCAGGCCTTCCTGCTTCAGCTGCAATGTGCCACACTGGAGGAAGTGGGATGACATCAGCCTGGCAAGGAGGGATGGAGGAGGCAATTGGCAGTAAAGCAGAAATGAGAGATAACCAAAGCCAGAATGAAGAGTAGTAGCCGGAGAGGGGAGAGAGAGAGAGAGGTGGTTGTGTTCAGAATGTTCCTGGGTATGCAAGCACTGGTGAGGACAGGAAAAAAGAGATGGAGAAAAAGGTAACTGTAAAATATGATTTTCTTCAATAAAGTTTGGTAAAGGGATTTCTGATAGAACTGACACAGAGACAACAGGCTACAGAAAATAAGTGGAAGTACAGAACTGTTTCTTGAGTAAAATCTTTCATCCTAGGCTGCAAATATGTTAAATGCTTGGTATTCAGTGTAGAAAACTGCTTTTTTTGTTGTTGTTTTGATCTTGATTAAAGTGTTGTCTTTGTTTGCCGTCTGTCCATATTTAGCATTCATGCCCATGTTGTCTCGTAGCAACACTTTGCCGTCAGTGTTCACAATATGTTCATACACCTGGGAACTCCTTTAAATACAGATTCCAGTGAATTGTTCTCTTATCTCGTAAATTATCACTTTTCTTCTTTCCTATAGGTGAAACATGGAAATGTTCTAGGCAAGTATTTTAAACACAACCTTAGTTAGGTGCTCATCTGCTACTAAAATTCAGCGTGATGTGAATGCTATACCAAATCAGATAAACAGGTCATGCAGCTTATTACTTTATAAAGGAGAGTACCTGTAACCATCAGATGCTCAATTTAGAAGTGAAATGGGAAAATTATAATTTTATGCCCAGGCACACCATGAACAAAATTTAAATCCAAACTGTTGGTGTGTACTGAGTTGGATGGAAGCAATAGCAAAAAATGGGTTTTTAATGAAAGTAGTATTTTGGTATGATAAGAGATAAAAGATACTAGGTTTGTTTTTCTTGCTGTATAGGGAATTATTGTAAATATTAAATGTATTTTTTAAATTAAGAACATATTCAGTATGAGAATTTAAAATTATGTATGTGGAACTTGAATTCAGTTGGGGAATAAGCAAAATCTTGTTTTGTTGAAGGGGATGCTGAGCAATGTCTGCATATTTAAGTAGGTCTGGAAAAGAGCTGAAAGCTGATTAAACATACAATTCTTTTTCTCCTTGTATTCATGAAATCAATTGGTTTAGTTACAGATCTGTCAATACAAAACCAAAGTGGTTTCACTCACTAATTATTCAAAGGAAAATGCTCTTTAATTAGGCACGTCTTTCTTTATTTCTTGATTTTTTTTTTCCTCCATATTAGCATTTTTTGCCTATGCTAAAGGAGAGGCCAATGAGCAGGCAGAATCCAGTTGTCAGGTATTTCACCTGGATGCTAAATTCAGAATCTGTCTACAGTGAAAAGGACATGGGTGTATAGTTTTATTTCCTTCAAGGTATTTCCTTATTATGTATTGTTATATAATAATGACAGAATTGGAATTACTAGACCATTTGCAGTCTAGTGTCAGCCATCAAGTTGTAAGTAAACCTGTCCCTGGCTACTTCTGACAGCATCTGCTGCAGCATGACGTGGAGCATGCTTAGTAAGAAATTAATGGTTTAAAGGTGGATATGAAAATTGTATTCCTATTGTGAAACGTACTGGAAGATTGTATTACCTGAATTCTTGTATTATCCAAGTTGCTTTAGTAACCCTCATATCTGCATTTCTTCTAGAGGACATGTGCCACATACAGACCATTTTTTTTTCCCTTTTGATGATCCACTTACATTTTTGGGACATCCTGTTTAGTTATTTTGCTGTTTGCCCATTGATTAATTCAGTCGTCTTTATCCGTTTCATCTCTTACTGCATCCATTTTCACGCGTCTTTGGATTTGCTTTTGTTTTAGTGCTGCGGTGGTATGCTTGGGCTATTTATACAAAAAATTGGGAAGAATTTTGGGAAACAGTTTTACTGACACCGTTGGGAATGTGCTTAAAGCAATGAAGAATGCGGAGGTATTGGAACAGCATGTTTAAAAAATGATTGGAAAAATAACAGGATTTTTACTGTTGGTAGCTGGACCAATGAATAAGAGAAAATGCATGATACCAAAACATGAAAAAAAAAATTGTGAAAAGTCAGATAAAAATCAGTGTCTAAATTCTAAAGAAGTACTGGAGTTAATGGATTATGAATATAAAAGGATGGATCACAGCTTTTCTTAATCTGATTTCATGAAAGTTCTTGATAAATTAGAAAATTTATTTGCACTATTAATGAGAACGTTTTCTGTAGCTCATACTTTGTTTTGAATTTTATACTTGTAGTTATTACTTTTCAATAGAACATAGAATTACTATTTTCATTTGTTTATAGAGTTTTAGGGTAAGTTATCTGCTTTAATTTATTTCAGTATAAATACACCTCTAAAAGACTCAACCATTTTTTACCTATTTCAGTAGTTGGTGTTTTGTATTTCCAAAGAACTTAGGGTTACAAAACTTTAGCATTTCTCTTTTTCGTTTTTCAGTCTCAAGGTCGTTATGAAATCATGCTTAGTTTGCAAAATATATTAAATGGTTTAGGAGCTGCTGCTATCCCCTGTCATAGAGATATTTACAAAGCTGCCCGATCATGCTTGACAGATCGATCCATGGCTGTCCGCTGTGCTGCTGCAAAGGTAAACTGCTCCAACAGCTGTTTTTGGTAGTTCCCTGAAACATAAAGATCTGTTCTAGTGATTGATGAACACAGAAGTAAATACATTGTTTGCTTGTCTCTGTTTCTTTAATATTAACTTGGCAGAAAAAATTCAAGTAATTTTAGTATGAAGCAAAGTGCTTATTTTGTTAGGGAGAACTCAGTGTATTATGGAGCAAACTAAAATTTTTAGTGAGTGCTTTTTCATGTCAAAACACTTTTATTTCCCTTTTTTTGTGTAGTGTCTTCTTGAACTTCAGAATGAAGCAGTATTTATGTGGAGTACAGACCTGGACAGTGTTGTTACCTTATGTTTTAAATCCTTTGAAGGTTCCAATTATGATGTACGATTAGCAGTTTCAAAACTTTTAGGCACAATATTGGCTAGAGCTCTAACATCTAAGCAGACAACAGGTAAATTATGTACTTCCTTTGCTGATTCATCATCTGTAAAAATCTGTCACATGATAAGAAACTCTCAAGTTCTGTTGAAGCCTGAAGTAAAATCACATTATAAGCTTCTTCTGACTGTTCTTATCTCTGATTTGGTCTTTTTTCTAACTTTTTTCTTGTGAAGTCCTGTGCTTTTGGTTGTGTTTATCTATCTATCTATCTTTATAAAATAATTAACAATGAAAAGTATTTGGTAAAACGTTTTCTTCACTATGAGATTGTTATTTTATGGAGAGAAATTAGTAACTTCAGGAATTTAAAAGCAAGATTAATTTAAGCAGTGTGGAAGTAATTAAGATTTGAGGCAGTCTGTCTGTCAAACTAAAAAGTTAAGGATACCTTCAAGCTGTTTTTCTGCAGTAATCAATACAACATCTGGATTGTCAGTGGATAGCAGTATAAATATGATCAGAAGCAGAAACCAGCAGGCAGTTTTGTTCACACAACAGCCATGTAACAGTTTTTTCTGATAGACAGTACTTGAGCTAACTGAAGCATCCTGGCACAAAGTTACCGTCTCCAATACTTTGTGTGATTCAGACTGAGTGGTTTTAGTCTTAGAAGCCCCAAGCTAAATAACTAACTGTAGTCCAAGCAGAATATAACAGGGTGCAGGATAAGTGCAATTCAGACTGTTTGTTCTGCTTTTAATGGCAACAAAGACCTTCAGTTCAATAAGGAGCAAATGACACAATGACATGCCTTTAAGCCCAACTTACTGTCTTTCAGAATACTTGAGGCTGTGTATTTGCATTGTAGACTCTGAAGTCTTGGTTTACAAAGTATTTCCCTAAGAATCTTTTGGAGAGAATTACGGTGTTACAGGAAAAAAATCAGCACTTATCTTTTCTCAATAATATAAGAACATAGTATTCTGACCTCTTTATAGACTCATTAATTTTCTTTAATCTATGTAAGCAATGTACTTTTTATTTCTAAAGCTCTAAGATAAGGTTACATAAGAAGCTTATAAATTATTTAGTTGGCTATTTCAAGGAGTTTTGTCCTTATTTTAGTTATTTTTAGTTAAAAAGAAGTTAGAGCTAAGTGGGGCAGAAGCTGCATGGGGACTAGAAGGAGCTGGGGGAGAGGTGGAGGGAGCAGTACATGAAGAAATTTGTAGTCCTGAAATTTGTGCGTTGTGTCTGATAACCTGCTGATATTGAGGGGGTTTTGTTTAATTTTTTTTTTTTTGGCCATGTTTATCTCAAATCCTCTCATTCCTTTTCTCATTTCAGTCCTTGAAAGAGAATGAAAAATGCAGTGAAAATTTTAGGTCACTTAGTTTGCACAGTGTGCTGTCATCATGCTAAGTTTACGCACATGTCCCAGCATCTATTTTAAAAGAACTAACTTTCAAGAAATAAGGCATTGGAATAGGAATTGGGGATAAATAATTTTCCTAGACAATTGTAAGCATATTTTATTATTTTCACTCTTTTAGAGAGCTATCTTAATGCTGAGGTGAGTTGATTTTTTTCCTAAGAGAGCCTGTAGCTATGCCCTTACCTGGCTAAGTGTAGCAGAGAGGTATCTGCCCTGTGTGAAATTTGGAATAGAGATTGTCTTTGCTGGTAAGCTGGAATGTGTAAGAACCAGGGCTTTCATGAAGCTGTGGGTGGTAGGGGTAGACCTTACAGACCTTTTTGCAGAGGGAGCATAGATGGTAAATACTGAGGGTGGAAATATTAGGTAATGGCTTTAACTACTTAAAGGTAGTTAAAGCAGAAAAACTTGAGAAATATTGTGCTTTGCTGGAGCACTGAGTGCTAAAACGTCTTAGTTTCTGTTGTGAAGTTATGCTCAAACAGTATTTGGATTTGATTGTGCTGCTGAGTTTGTGCATATTATTTTTACTAAAATTAAGGGAGCTGAAACTCTCTACTTCTAAAATGTAGCAAGATTTTAGAACTATTCCTCTAAAGATTTTCATCTATTCTTAGCATCCACCAAGCATAACTTCCGCAGAATCTCTTTGGAAGATGTGATGGAGCTATTGGGAACTGGATTTCTGCGTGGAAGTTGTGGATTTCTACGAGCCAGTGGCGATATGTTGAAAGGGACCAGTTCAGTCAGCAGAGATGTTAGAGTTGGAGTCACCCAGGTTTGGATTACATCAGTTATGATTTTCTGAGATTGCTAAACATTTGTATCATTTCTTTGCTCTGCATATATCTCTTCTTTCATCCTTTTTTTGTATCTGTGATGAAATATATGTAATTGAAAATAAGGATTTACTTCTTGAGTTACTCTAGAAAGAAAAGAAAAAAAAAATTCTGATGTTGCATATTGTTTACCCCAGAGTTTGAAATTTAAAAAATTAAATATGTACTACTTGTGAAAGCTTTACATAATATGAATATTAAATGAGTAATATAAATAAATTCCTCAAATTTTAAATTTAAAACTTATTTTCTTATGCCTGAAAATTAAAGGGAGAAGTTACAAGAAATATTTGAACTTGGAATAGTTTTTTTCTGTGTAGGGAATTCCAAGTCTAGTTCTGAAAGGATGGTTCTGCTTTGAGTAAGTGCATGAAAAGTGAGGAAAACAGAATTTAGTGGAAAAAACTCAGCATCCGTTCTGCTGTGTTCCAGGATGCTCAAAGCACAGAATCTTGTTAACTGAACAGGAGTGAAGTCAGGCCTTGTAATGCATGCTGGTAAAAACAGTATCAAATTTTCAGATAATATCAGGTTGGCTTCATCCTCTAAATATTATCTTAAATGTAAGCATGCTAAATTGTAGATATTCAAATGTGAAACCTGTGAATCAAGACTAAAGGCCGTGATCAACATTTATGTATTCAACAGCTGTGGTTATTTTAGTATGTTACAATCCCACAGCTGTATGATAACCACCTTTGCTGGTAAGGCAGTTTGTCAGTACATTTCAACTTCTGCAGTGCAAAAGATCTTTAAATTAGCTTGAATTACTGATACAAGCTGACAGATTGTGCAGTGAAACAGCTAGAAGGTGCTCACAAATTGTCTTCTGTGCTCAGGTCTTGCTGAGTGGAAGCATTAACTTTTGGCAGAGAGAGCAGAAAAGCTGGGTAACAATAATACCTTGACAGCTATTTGCCTAGAAAATGCATGCCAGAGATTCCTAGGGTGTTCTATAGACAGGGTAGTTTCATTAGTTTTCCAGGAATATATCAGGTATCTCAGTTCAGTGTTTTGACTATTTGTACTGGAGTTTTTTCATGCATTTCTATGTTAACACAATAGTACCTGTGCTAGATGGTACTCAAACTGTACAAGAACAATTTAAACAGTGCAATGTTTCTATAAAAAAAGCTCGGAAAATTGTGAATATATCAGTGCTTGTGAGTAGAAAACACTTGCAGTTATAAAATGTGTTAATCAGTGAGTTGCAGCTTATTATGAATTTAAAAATAAGAAAGTCTCTGAAGATGACTTTTTATATATGGAAGATTTTATATTTGTTCAAGCCAGAGTTTAAAATGAAGCCATGGCAGTATCACTCTTCACAAGTCTATCCTGTTAAATTCCTCAGTTTTCAAATCTGTAAAACCAGAATAATGTACTGATGCATAATGAAGCCTAAGTAGTATTTGTCAAGAACAATAAGCTGCTAACAGGATCTATAGTATAATTATTTTGTCTACAATAGTTCCCTTTCTTTTACATGAGTAATTTTGTTGTTTATGTTAGACACACGACAAAGTATGTATGAGGCAAATACAGAAATTGGTAGATATAAGCAGTAATTGTGAACTTTCTTATGAGGAATTTTGTGTGTTCATTTGCATATTCTCTTTTTTTTTGTATTCCCTTTTCTTGATCTATTCATTAAAAAAAATCCAACATATGCACATAGAAGGCAATTGTAGGGGAGCTTATTATGTGGCAAAATAAATGGTCTTGTGGTGATTGGATTTGTAAAGTGATTCTGCATTCTTTCTCTTTGTGGTGACAAACATAATCTTTTTATGGTACCTCCATTGCAAGGCAAACAATTAAAATTCATTGGGTTGAGGAGCAGTGCTTGGGGGCTGCAAATATTCCCTGATTCAGACCCTTTAATAACCAAATTTTCTCTGGGTTATGGGTTATAGTTTTGTAACACAGTAGTTCTTAAAATGCATTCATACATTAAATTTGGGTTCCATGTGCAGAATGTTAAATAGCTGGAAGCTGTTGCTCAGTGAGACCAAACACAGTGTTTTACATAACAAGTGCCTGTGCAGGGTAAACTGCCATTTCTCACACTCTGGAATGAGATGACTTGGGCAAGCAGATAGAAATAACTTACAGTCAAAGCAGGCTGAAATATTACTAGTGCAGAATCACAGAATGTGCTGAGTTGGAAGAGACCCATAACAGTTTCAATAGTAATTTAAATAATTTTAAAAAATAATATATAGATATAAAAAATTGCAGATACCTAAAAGTGAGAATATTTGTGATTTATGGATGCATAAATGTATAAATAATTTCAGTTTAGTGTTCTAGTCATGGCAATGTGAAGATTTAAAAAAATAAGTTTATAGGATAGTTAGCAGTGATTTTCCAGATATTTTGCTCTAAAATATGTTTCTTTTCAAATCTCTTCCAGGCATATGTGGTATTTGTCTCTACATTAGGAGCACAATGGCTTGAAAGGAACTTTGCTGCCTTCCTATCCCATATTCTAGATCTTGTGTCTCAGTCTCACCCTAAGGTTATTCAGAGTCCGACGGATGCTATCGGCTGTCGCCGCTGTGTTTCATTCATCCTTCGAGCTACAGTAGGAGGCCTGCTTGGGGAAAAGGCTCAGATTGCAGCTGCCAAGGAGATTTGTCAGGCCATCTGGAAACTGAAGAAAGTTGTGGGTATGGGTCTAACAAGATTATCCATTTGGGCCTCTGTTTTTCCTTTTTTAAGTGATTGTCCAACTACCTAATCCAGAGACTGCAGAAACAGAATATATAGTGCTGATTTATTACCATGATAATGTAGAGGGCTTTTGATGGACTGCTTTGTTATTAGCTTGGGCTGGTTATTTGCTTGTGTGTGTCTGTGGTTTTGTATGTGTGTGCCCACACAAGTATATACAGATTTTGTAACACTTCAGTCCTGGAAAATGTAATTTTAACCATTAACAAATAAAATAATTGCAGTAATAATATACAGACAGTATTGTAAAGTGAGTTAGGTTGGCAGATAATGCATGTCTAGTCAGATCCTGCGTTCTTGTTCAGAGCAGTTGACACTACTGAAGGTTCAAAAAAGAAGCATTTGTTCCTAATGGACAAAGGAGCATTTCTCCTAGAGAAAACAGATCTCTTGCATGATAAGGTCTTGTACACTGCTTCTGGAAAAGCCTCTGATCTTCCAGCATTTGCCTTCTGGAGGAGAGGAAAGAGAATCCTGGACATAATGAGTTGTCCTTTGCTGTACAGCTGCATGTTGTATCTGATTTAAATATCTGAATGTTTTGTGTCTAAACAGATGTGATCATTTGTGTCTTGGAAGATAAACTTTCAAAAACCATCATATTTTCCCTCCCTCTTCATTCCATCTCTCCGCCTTCTCGCTTGCTTGCTCTTGCAAGATTTCATTCTTTTCTTCCCTTTCTTTTTTCCTATGATGCAGTAAAATCTGGCAAGTTGTATCAAAGCATGTCTTCTTCAAGTTACTTTTGGTTGGGCAAACGATAACACACTTCTTGCTTGCTACTGTTCCCCATCACGTAAAGATAACCGATTTGGTAGTTTCCCTTTATCTATACTCTTGCCCTCACAGAGGTTACTACACCATCCTTTCAGTGAAAGAAATGTACTTGTCTCAGCAAAGGTAACCCTTTATGGAAGCAATTATAAAAATGAGAATGGTAAAAGCTCGTTTACTAATATAAACAACTTCTTTTGGCAAAAACCTTTCTCCCATCTGTTTGTTTGATTTTGGTAATGATTTCATGGTGATATTCTTGTATTATGTTATCAGATGCTGCAATGAGTGATGGTAACTTGGAAACAAAAATTAATACAACAGATGTAACAGCAAGTCAGCATGTGCTTGTGTGTGCACTTCAGGAACTTGGAAGTCTCATTCATGGCTTAGGAACTACAGCAGCACCATTACTGCAAGACTCCAGTACAGGTACTAGCCCTGAATTATTTTGTGAACCAGAGTACAGATTAAATTTGTATTTGTTTGTTCACTGTGATCCTCTTTGATTTCTTATGGCTATTCTTCTGGTGCTCAATCTCCTTACCAGGATCCTCCATAGTTCTTGTATTTTCTGTTTNAAAAAAAAAAAAGGGGGGGGGCGAGGGGGAGGAGGGAAAGTTGGCTGCCTTACATGCTGTAGGAAAATTTCAGGCATTGCCCAAAGAGTTCTGTATCTTTCCTAACCTGTACAAGTATGTTAAATTAAAAAAAAATCGTCTTTATCAAATTTAACTCTGTTAAGGGTTGCATTTAAGGTCCAACACTTCCTAATGTTTATAATAAAACAGTTTGATTGAGCTGGGTACCTTTATTGTTTTCATTTAGGTGCATCCATGGCATGGATTTCTGCTTCCTTACAGAAGCTTACAGATATTTGCTATGCATGTTGGGGGATAACTGTGTAATGTGTTAGGTTTTCTCCATAATGTTACTTTTCATCCAGGATAAATTTTTCTAAAAAGAACTTAATTCTTTAAATTTGTTACAACTACTTCAAAATAAAAGACACTAGTACTTTTCCAAGAGACGTATAGAAATTGGATAGTGTTATGTTTGCCAGTCCTGTATATTCATTTTTGCTTGTTTGACAATCCACTTGCCTCTTTCTTAAGTGTGTTTATGCATTTTATTTTTCAGGAGTTCTGGAAGCAGTAATTTCTGTCATTCTTCATCCCAGTATTTCAGTGAGACTCACAGCAGCTTGGTGCTTGCGCTGTATTGCAGTAGCATTGCCCTCCTATGTGTCCCTGCTGTTGGATCGTTGCGTTGAACGTCTTAGTGCATTGAAGTCCTGCCCAGAAGCAGTAACTGGCTATAGTTTCGCTGTTGCTGCTTTGCTGGGTGCGGTAAAACATTGTCCTTTAGGAATTCCACATGGAAAAGGGAAGGTATGGTCTGAATACTTTACGTATAGGCCATTCTTATAATTTTTTTTGCAGCAGTATTTACATGTTTTCTTTGTGACATGATCACAATACCCAATGATACTGATGAGATACTTTGGTTCCTCAAGAAGAGGGCTTTGAAGCATGTCGTAACTCAAATAAACGTGTTTTTCTCACATGTATCAGGATCAGAAATTCCCATTTCTTGGGAATGACTCTCAAGTGTCCTGGTTACTCAGTGCTTGCAGCAATAACTGCAATTACGTATTATCTTGAAAATCTTTGGTCAAGTCCAACAGAAACACACTTTTACTTTGTTGTACAGAAACCAACTTAGTGCATTAACACAGTCTGAGATGCCAATCTCCTCACTAGTGCAGATAGGATATGCTGTGCTCTGAAGTTTTAAGGATATGCAGCCATACAGATAAAGACCAGGAAAAGGAACTATTTCCATCTTTGTGGGAATTTTATCCATTGAGTTACTCATATTCGGAAAACTATGGTGCATCACAAATGTCAGTAGTACATGCTAATTCTTTGCATAATGTAGAAACTTACATTCTCTCTTCTGAAAAGAACTGTTTCAGGGTCAGTGGACGTTAAGAACATTCCGGACTTTCAGAGTCCTGACTGATGAACTTTTCCTTGTGATTGCTGAAAGATCCTGCGGAGAGAACAAAATGAATGTAGTTTGCCCACTTACACAGATAAGAAGTGCCATTCAAATACTCTGCACCTAAGCAGAGCTGAAGTTTCTGTTTAACAGAGAAATGTAATTCTTAACAAAGATTTCTTTTAGAAGAATATAATAGGATGAAATGAGGCTAGGGAGGGGGTATGGGAGGGCACAAAAAAAATTATGGGAGGAACACTGTATTCTGTACTGAGCTGGCAGGGGGAAGAACAGAACAGTTGACAAAAGCCCTTTTCTGCTGTCTCCTAGGAACACTGCCAGATTCCAGACCAGCTCCTCTTCTGAGGAGCAGAAAGAGACCAGTGTTAAATAGAGCAGTTTTGAGAAGGAAATATCAAACATACATAGTAATGATCTGTAGAGATGCTGTTTTATATTAATGGATTTTCCTTTGAAAGGGCAGTTAGAGTTGCAGGTGGAACCTAAAGAAAATAAAATAATTAGTGAGTTTATATGTATTTAACATTCAGTTCTATTGCTTATAATTCAGTTTTAAAAAATCCTTCAAATACAGGGCATTCCTCTTAGTACACAGAAAGAAAAATTGTCAGAAGTCATTATATTACATCCTTTCTAGCATGTATGCTTTACAGGTAGTTTAAGTATACTAAGTCGTTAGTGATTTTTTAGTAGTATAATTTTAAAAATGCACTGTTTTATTTTAGAACCAAATGTATTAACTATATCTGGAATCTATACAAATATGTTTCTTCATTTCCAACCACCTGGTAGCATTATAGAATTGGGGAAACTAATATCTTCAGATTGCAAAAAAGACTTGAAATGAAGTTTTGGAAGTGTAAAAATCTTAAACATTCACGAAACAAACTTTCATGTGTAAACTTTCATGACATTTTAAGTGTGAAAAAAATTTATAGAAGGATGCTTTCTATACTGAAGCTTTTAATGATACTTTTGATAATGACACTTCTTACTTGCAATACTGATTTATGAGCAGTTTGTTATGGAGACTGGACATAATGCAAGTAGTAAGAAATATTTTTTTAGCATATGTGAAACATAATTGAAGCAAACTATATGCAGAATACTTACAGCATTTGTAGCCATACTGTGGTAATTGTGCATGGACACAAGGTGTGTTCCTCCACGTAAGTTCTAGGTGGCTTGTGTTTTGGTAACAAGTGGAGTCACCTTGCATTTAGTATATAGTGGGCATATGCAATTATTCTGGAGCAGCTAAAATAGGATTGATTCTAACTATACTATTTTAATTTATTTGTCAGCCATACCATTTGTTGATTTGAAAAATGGTCAGAAAGAATGATAGACTTTATTCTGAAACAAGGATAAAAAGATCATTGCCACTTTCACCCCTTCTTCTGAGCTGTAAGTCATAGATGTCATGCATGCATCGTGACATAAATAGAATATCAGAACACTTCTATCCTTCCAATCTGCATATTCCTGTGGGAATTAGCAGTTGTCATTTTACTGCTGATAAAAGACAGGGTACAAAGGAGCAAAGTAACTTACCTAGTACTCCACAGAACAGTTGAAGCCATCCCAGACTACTACTGAAGTCAGGAATTGCAACTTCATGAGCCTGATTTATTGCCATAGTGTAAGAGGAAGATGGCACTCTATCTGGGAGCAAGAGAATAGGATTAAGTATTACACCAAATAGTATTGAAAAAAAATTTGGTAGTTACCAAAATGTGATGCTGTGTTTTTCTCTTTTACTTTGAAGGTAATCATGACAGTAGCAGAGGATTTGTTGTGTTCTGCATCTCAGAACAGTCGCATTTCACTGCAGCGAATGCAGGCTGGATGGCTCTTGATAGCTGCTCTCATGACATTAGGTAGTAGCTTTCTACAATTTTTCTTAATCTACATTAAAGTGTTTAGTGTTCTGTCTGGTTTTTAGTTGGAGGTTTTGTCTAATTTACTGCTGCAAAATAATTTTTAAAAACCCAAATGTTGAAATATTTTAGAAAAATTTTCTGAGATAAAAATGTTATTTCTTTCAAATTTGCTGTTAGTTCATTGGGAGCAATGTCTGAAAAATAGTGATTGGAGTGAGACTGCTGTTAATTAAATGTAGATGATAAATTTCAAAGTTAATCTAATCAAGTGTCCTAGAGGTCATGAAGAATTTTTAAATATCTGTCACAGCAAAAAATGAGCTAATCATTTGTATTTCCATCTTGTCAGGCATTTGAAATCTTACAGAACTTTCTGATACATATTAATGGTCAGATTATTGACTGTGACCAGTAAATAACTAATGAAGAATGTATTTTATTGGCTTTGGTCATATTTTTAAGGCACTTGTCATGTTTTCAGGTATTACTTCTGCCCAGCAACTCCCATTTTTTTCCTTATGTTGTTATACTTAAGTAACCTGAAACAAATGTTTGCTTTTCTGAACATTACTATTGATCATTACAGCTCTTTTATGCTGGTGATCCACATGCTCTGCACTCAGTAAAACAGAGATTGTAGCTGGTTGGGTAACATACTGGTAAATGTGTCAGTGGGTAGTTATATATGAAAAGGAAGTACCAAAACAGTAAACATTTGAGAAATTACATATGAGAAGGCTGGGAAAGTAGCATAAAGTTTTGTTTACTGCTGTGAAGATTTTGTGAACATAGGAAAAAAAAGGATGAAAGAAAATTGAGTTTTATTAATCCTTGCATTGGCATGACAACTGTCAACACTTACAGGTCCTGCAGTTGTCCAGCATCATCTGCCACGAATGCTGTTACTGTGGAAGTGCATCTTTCCATCATCTCCTAAAGACCTAGAAACAGAGAAGACACGAGGAGATTCATTTACCTGGCAAGTAACACTGGAAGGTCGTGCTGGTGCTCTCTGTGGTAAGCAGGATTTACTGTCTTTCTCTGCCTATTTATAATTGGTCTCTTAGTTCATTTTCCTTCTGAAAGAACAAGGACATTTCGTGCTGGTTTTTTTTCACTAGATGGTAAAGGCTATACTCACTCCCCAACATATATGCTTGCATATCAGTATTTACATATAAATATATGTTTCATTTTTCTAAAAACCAAAACCAGCAAACCAAAAAAACAACCCCAAAAAACCAAAGAGTTTTTCCTCTCCTTCTTCTAATCACTTGTTTTTCAAGCCATAAGTGATAATCAGGAAGGTTGTTTCTCTTGTTTAGCAAGGAAATCACAATAATGACTGAAGAACCAAAGCAGGGTATATTCTGTTGTTTATAGAGTCTGTTGTATTTGGAAAATAGTGGTTCTGTTTCCTACCAGGTAACTTGCTATAAGCAAAATAGAATTGATGAGTCATTCAAACATGTTTGTGAGAGTGGAAGGATTTGGGTAAAAATTATGATCAGGTAGTTGGGATTCTCAGCCAGGAAAGAGTGCTTTGAATGTGGCTGCTCTCTGGTAGGTTGCAATTTTTAATCATGAAATTGCTTCCTGGGTTTCCAAGAAATTGCTCCAGTGATCTTCAAATACTTAATGTGTTTCAGTCTTGTATTCTAAAGGGTACTTTGCTTTCCAGAACACCCTGATATAGTAATCACCCCTCTCTCTCACTATTAAGATATATCACAAAGTGTGGAATTCAATAGTAATTTCATTTTAGAACTACCTAAACAATTCACCTTTAAGTCTTTTTTCTTTAGATAGTAGGTATTTAATACAGTATATTCTCTAGGTGCTTTTGGAAATTAAACTCAAATTTAGTTTTCTGTAAATTATATACATATATGCATATTAATTGGTTCCTAAAGTACAGTAATTCAACTAAATTTTAATGGAAAACTAGCAAAGTAAGCAGTAGGTCACTTGATCATCCTTCTATTTTCTTTTTGTTATTATTATAGAATTATCATGAAGTTGAGTTACATACCATCACTTAGTTCATAAAAAAAGGCAAAAAATAATTGCATTTATGTATGCAATTAAAAGTCAGGATATGAATGTCCAAGCTGAGACACCAAAAAGAGTGCATCTGACTTTTGAGATTTTTATCAGTTTCTTCAATTATTGGCCAAAGTATTTATTTTTGTTTATTTTCTTCTACTTTTATACATTATTGGTGATGTAATAATGTAATTACTTTGCTAATGTGATTTTTTTTTTCTTCAACATATCTCACACTAAGTAAATTGAAATCCAATTCCTTTTCTAGCTGTTAAAAGCTTTGTTTCCCACTGTGCTGGTCTTCTTACGGACGAAGTTGTTCAGAGACTTCTTCCTCCTCTCCCAAGTGCTGTTGATTTGTTGACACAGTAAGTGTGTGTATAAAAGTGTTATTTGAAAAGCTAGAGTAATCTTCTGTATTTGATTAATGCACTTTCTAAAGAACTTTCTTTTCAAGGGACAAAAATCAGAATTTATGTGTTTGTGGATTCCAGTGTCATGTGAAAAATCTAAGGAAGACCTTCTTGCAAGGGTTTTTTTAAGTTAGTTTTTATATACTGCTTTTTAAATTAAACATACACATTTTCATTTATATACCATTATTTTTGATAAAATAAGAAACCAAGTTCAATAATATGCTTGGAAAATCATCTTTTAGACATAATATTTTTTTTGTATTTATTTTTTGTATTTAATTTCAGATCTAAGCTGGAAAGGGTTTATAATTTTTAAACTTTTGTCTTTGGATTATAGAACAATTCAATGCACTTGGGCTCTAAGCTCTAACTTAGAGAAATATATCCACAAAAGTTTATCATCATAAATATAGGTACAATCAAAGGAAATAGCTTGTTTATTTCTCTAGTATTAAATAAAAATAACGCTTGGAAATGGACAACAGACATTCTTTCAGCATATGTGAAATAAATTGGTTTCCTTTTACTATTAGTTATGTAAATCAAAACTGTACTTCTAATATGTATCGATTTTAAAATAATTCAGTAGAGTGGTACAAATGAAACTGAGGTGTTACATAAAACTTGAAGTCCCTACCATTTCTGACATGCTTTTTATATTTTAAGGCTTTCTTCAATATACAAATCATATGGAAATTCTTTAAAGACACCATTAACGGTTTACAGACATAAACTTTATGAATTACTGGCAGTATTGCCCCCAAAGGCCTACGAAGGTACGTATTTCCATGCAAGAGAAATCCATTAAAAATACCATGGGCTCATTTTTAAGTTTTAGTCCAACACATATTCAGCCAGCAAAAATTAGTTCCACCTTTTCGAAAAAACAAATTTTATTCCCTCTATTTAAGTTTGATGAATTGTGGCAAAGTCACTGTGGTTTTGAAAAGCTAGTGTTCATGATATTTTTTCCCTTCTACTAATAGAATTACAGACCTCTGTTACAAAGAGACACTTTTGTTCCATTTTTGGTGAAAACTTGAAGTTAGACAGCATTTCAGTTTCAAACTAGTTGAAAAATTTATTTTCTTTGATGCCTGTTTTACTTTTCCATTGAATTGTAATTCCCAAAGGTGTAACTTTATCTTAAACTAATTGCATATAGGCCACTGGAAGAATTCAAATTAATTGATCAACTAAGCATGTATTACAGATATATTAATCTGATCCTGTGCAGATTATGGATAAAAGGTTTGTGTTTAAGGAACAGTTTCAACAAAATCTGGGGATTGACTTACTTTTTATAGGAGAAAATAACAAAAAGAATCTGTCTCTCATCCATTAACTATGTACTGCAGTTGAATGGGTCCAACTTTTCAGCTAAAATATTTATTATCTTTGTTGTCTTTAAATCATTTGCCATACAGTAGTGTATGGACTGCAGCAAGGAACCATAGTGTTTTTGACAGCTGTAAAGAGAAGTACAGGAAATTCTTCAGGACAGAGACAATATGGAGCAACCAGGCTCTAAATTAGCTGTGTCCTCTGTATCTTGGAGGGAATCCTTACTCAAATAATCTGCTCCATCTAGTGGTAACTGCTGAGAGAATCGGGACAAATACCTGACTTATGCCTTAAAGCTGTTGTCACAATAGAAGTCTGTATATAATGAAGCATAGTGTTTAATACTCATTTGTGACTGAAAATTGCACCTCTGTCCCTGAGAGCAAGTTATTCCTTTTGTTCTTGTATTACAGGAGCAACATGTTATAGAATACAAACATTTGGATATGGCTGGGTTTGGCAGTTTCTTGGTGTGTTTGGGATTTTTGCATATGTTCTAACTTCATTGAAAATAAACAGTGTTTTACAGTGTGACTTGCAAAATGTAACTCTTGTGAGAGAGCAGCCTAGCTGAGGATGCTGCATTCTAGATCCAACAAATAAAGAAAAAGCTTGAAAAGTTTGTTACAAATAAGTTGACACCCTGCTGAAAGCTTTGAAAATAGCCTTAGAATCAAATCAGTAACTTGACAGGTGTAGTCTCAGAGGTGTCCACCCCTGAGTAATACAGCAGTTTGAGAGTGGGGGAGGAATGGAAGTACATACGTTGCCAGAACTTATTTTTATATATTTTAACATATAAATGTGCATCATTTAAAAATGCAATGAAAATTTTCTAAGGTAAGACTTGAAACAAATTCCATTCTTTCCATAATATTTCCAGTATGATATCGTCATGCAGAAGCTGTATGTCTTTGCAAATACTGGGAATTTTAAAAATAAGTTGTTTGGGGAAACAATATCACTATGAAACTCAGAATGCTTTTTTCAATGTCTAAATTTAGTCTTTATAATTAGTACTCTTGTGTTGCACAGCATGGCACATTTTACATGGCTCAGAGTGACACACCGATTGAGAAGCTTTCACCAGTTCATGGTTTTATTTCTTTTGTATTTGTTTTCTTCAATCCAGGTAGTTAGCCAGATGATAGAAATCTGTAAGTTGTTTCTTTTTGAGAAAATTGGTGATAGAAACATATACCAGGAGTTGTAATTCAAGCTTTTAGTATTTGCAAATAATGTGCAAAGCTTGTTTTCTTTAGTACAAGAGGAACAAAACAGAATACCCAAGAAAATAAACAGTTGAAAACAGACCATTCATATACCCAAGCTTCTTTGTCAATTCATGCCTTTAGATTTCTGAGGCCTGAGATACTATGACTTGTTTAGGCTCTGCTTGGTCCTTTCCTGCTCGCTTTCTCCCTCTTTTACTGCTTTGTCATTTCTAAAATCATATCTGCTCAAACAGCAAAGTTTTACCATGAGTGTGCATGAATCATAGCTGATTTTTTGCATTATTTCAGCAATGACAGATATGAGAAGAACATATTAGGTAAACTTGGACATCAGTGAAATATGTTTGACATGTTTTAGTTGCTGTTTTCCATTGCTCTGTGTGAATGGTTAAGATTTGTAATTTATCTGATCCAAAGTATGAACTTGGTAAGCTGGGGAAAGCTGGTTCTGTTTCTAAGATGACAAATCATATTTGAGATCATTTTCATGTGTCACTAGTTTTGGATTATAATGTGCTCATGTTTTTGAGGCTAAACATTTATTCCTTGTGAGTTAATATAAGAAGTTTTATATTGTACAAATTGAAAATTTCACAAAAATAATTTCAGTAGTTTGAATTCTATTACATTACTTGATGTTTTGTTTTGTCTGAAATTAATATGTTTTGTCAGACAACACATTAGGGTTCTTTTCATTCTTCAGCATTTTGTGCTTGTGAAGTTCCACTGTTTAAACCATAACAGTGAATACAAGCATTCACTTCTCTTTCTTAATAGGATGAGATGAATAGCTAGAATGCTGAAACAGCATTCTGGCTTAACATTTTGAACTGCTTTACGTTGGGGTAATATTGTTTGAAGTGTTGAGGATTGCTGACTGTCTGCGACTAAAATAAATGTTTATTTGGTTAAAAAATGCTGGATATCTCCATGAAATTTTATTTTAAAAGCTGGTTTTTTTTCATAGGAAGGGGATTTTTTAAAAAAAAATTCTGTTGTGATGACTAATAATGAAATAACAGCTTCTAGTTGTTAACTATCGTGCTTTTTTTAAAAGTTCAATTTCTATTCCTTTGATACATTATCTGTACACCTTGCAATATATTTGATAGTGAAAACATTTTGCAGTAAGATTTGAGTAAAGCATTTTGGGAAAATTACATACCTGCTCAATTAGTCAGGGAGGCAGGTGAAGCAACAGATGCCTGCAGGGGAGACATGCTGATGGGGCCAGGAGTTTGACGGGTAGGGGAGAGAAATTCAGCTTCTCAGAATAGATTCTGTTTTCAGGAAGGGTTAAATAGCTGGTTGCAGCTACCAGCTCCAACTATACTAATAACTGTGCTTGTGCTCATGAGGTGCTGATAACTGTATTGTCCCGCTTTTTGGAACTTCCATGTGTTGAAAAATTATAAGCAATTTTAGTGCCAACATGTAATTGTGTGATCAACTAACAACAAAACTGAATGCAAGGAATTGGACATGTGGAGTTAAGCTCCTGTCCCTCTCCCCTTCCTGCTTCTTGGTGCTGATATTTCCCAATTCATGAGGACTTGACTTTTCAGTTTTAATGCTCTGAAGGTAAATTCTTTTGTAGTATTTGTGTAAAGACTGTGTACATTCTTTAAAATCAGTTCTGCAGCGTTTTTCAACACAGTTACAAACCAGTCCTTTCTCATCACATGTGATTCAGCACTGGAAATGTTCTCTCACTACAAAGCCTGTTTTAATAACCTAAATAGTTTGACTCAAAATGCCCAGCGTTGTTGTATTATTTACAGCCTTGTCAGAAATATTATGTGCAGAAATATGTGAAAGTTTTAAATACCACTGTAATTTATCATAATGTAACCTACAATAAACTCCTGCTTTGGATTTTGCATGCACACTCCTGAAATAGAGGACTGCATTCATCAGCTTTTGGGTACTTATCAAACCTATGGGTATTTTAAATTACTTCTGCTTGCCAAGTCCAAGTATTCCTTTGTGATTACGTAATACATTCCATGGCATTAATTTTCAGGAAATAGAAAAAAATATGGCCATGTTCATAACTGCCATTTCTCCTCTACTTTATTTGTAAATATAACTAATTTATTGGATTATCAGTTGTATAGCATTTTGCCTTCTGTAAAGGTAAAAGTCTCTGTTTTTCAGTTTCTAGATTGCTGTGGGTGCTTAGCTTGCTTATATCAGGTACTGTTCTGTGGTTTCTCCTCTAACAGAGAGTCTAATTAACTGTTTGAAGACTAAAGAGAAATGTTAGATGGATGTTACTATTTCAGGATTGATATATTGTTCCCAAAATTGCCTGTGGCAAGCAACTAACAAAGAGTTTTGAATATTTTTTCTTTAATTTAAAGGAAACTTTAATGCTGTTCTAAAAGAGTTGGTGACTGACTTCACTGTCCTAGATAGCCAGATTGATGCCTCTACATTCTTGCTTCCACCCCTGTGTCATGAGAGTGATCTCCTTTTACTCGGTCCCTTACTGCAGGAGACTGACCACCGATTTATTGAAGAGCAGGTACTTTTTGTCCTATTATAAAGGTATTACTGTATTTTCATACAGTTGTAGTTATTTGGGTCAGTACTCATTTAGACTTGGTCAAAAATATGGCTATCACTTTTTTCCTTCTTACAGCTCCTTTTAGGCAACAGCATAGCTGGTGGCAGCTTGGAGTATGACCCTTACTCAATTTATGAGAAATTTGCAAAAGGGGATTCAGTACCTAAACCACTACCTCCTGCATTATCTGTTATCAGTGCAGCAACTCGGCTTTTTGGAGTTATGTTTTCACACATAACAGAATCTCACAGGTAAAGTAGTAACTGTAACTGTTGGGGAATTTAGGAGATGTTGTAAGATGGTTACAGTGTTTGACATTGAATGCAGAAGAAAGCAGTTCTGAAAAAAATAATGATTGCATAAGTGGAGTCTGTAGACCATCTGAATAGCATAATTCAGACCACCAAATTATTGGACTTCTCTCTTTAAGGTTACTGACAACAAAAAGGCACATCCAGCAAGAGGTTACTGTCATAGCAAATTCTGTGGACCAAGAAAAATAATGTTTTGTTTTGATAGCCAGATCAAAATGGAAGCTATTTTGAGAGCTATTACACAATTTTTGTGGTGCTTAATGCATAATAAATTCTTTATAAAAAGTGGACGGGAAGAAATAAGAGAGCATGTCTTAACACAGTTCTGTCAAGGTACATCAGTGCTTAAAAGACATCAAAAACTTCTCTTGGGTTTTTGTCTGTTTTTTCTCACTGCGTACATGGCATTTTGGTTTGCTTTACATTTATAAGCACAGTGATTGCTAAGGCATAAAATTCCTGAAGATTTTTGCATGCAGTTGCTTCTTTTGTGTGCTGCTGGTAATATTTTTGAATACAGCTTTAGAGCAGATGAATTATTTTAAAATGAAATAGCCTTATATTTTCAAAGCCAACTGTAGTTAGACCTCAATCATTAGATCATGATCACTGTAGCTGGTGATGGTTTTATAGTTTCCTGTGTGAGATGAGTGTTTAGTCTTGAGGAGTCCTGAGTCTTGATGTCTTCCCAACTTTGAATGCTTGGCATTTAGTGTAAGTTCCAGGCAGCTGTTTGTATAGAATGTATGTAAGAATGTTTGTATGAAAGAATACCTACCAATAAAATTACCACATGATTTATTTGTTCTTCTGACCTGCCTTTACTTCTTCATTCTGTCTTCATTGACTACTTTTATTTTGGATATTTTTAATTTGGGTTTTTTTTGCCCCAGCTGTCGCCAGCTTGCTGGTTGGTTTTCTTCACCCGTTTCTCAAGACCTGAATTAATTGCTGCAGATAAATACATTTTAATTTTATTTTTCCTTTGCCCCCTCCTTTCTCAATTGTAAGTCAAAATGCATTATTCCCATATATAGTTCCTTTTAATAATGTCTGTTTAATGTTACTTAGATATAAGTGATTATCTGTGAATACATATAAGGAAACAAATGTAAAAAAAGTTCATGTTCGTATGAGGAAGTTCATATTCTGAAATGGCATACACAGTTTTTTTTGTATTAGACAGGGATGTCAGTTGAAGGAAAATGCTCAGGAGTTAATTTGTTCTACCTCGGTTTCTATAATACATAGGTTTTGTTATGGGTTTTAATATAAAATTTAAAAGCTTGATTTATTTCTTTAATTTTCCATTCTGTGGTTTCTTTTCTGTTTTTGTTTAAGGCTCCAGGTGTTAGAACAGTTGTTGAATTCCATAAAGCAAACAAAAGGATCTCGACAACAAATAGTACAACTACATGTTGTGTCAGCCTTTTCTACATCCTTAAAGGTAAATCTGATCTCTCTCTCTCTCCTTTGTTTCTCTCCCTCTCTCTCTCTCTATTAAACCATAGCATCTCTTGGTTCAAATACATCAATTACTGTGGTTTAAACCCAGCCATGCAGCCACTCGCTCACTCCCCCCACAGTGGGATGGGGGAAAGAATCGCAAGAGTAAAAGTGAGAAAACTCCTGGGCTGAGATAAAGACAGTTTAATAGGGAAAGCAAAAGCCATGCACACAAGCAAATCAAAACAAGGAATTCATCTCCTGCTTCCCATCAGCAGGCAGGTGTTCAACTGTTTCCAGAAAAGCAGGGGTCTATCATGCCTACCAGTCACTTGGTGTTGCGATCCGATTTAAACCTAGAAAAGCAAGGAAAGCTAAGTCTCTGTGCATAAACCAGAAAGAACTTAGAAGGTTCTAAATATTCCCAAAAANCTTTTTATGGGCCTCAAGGCGGGCTACCCACGGTCCAAACCGCCCGTATTGTGATAAGCAGACAAAATGACGAGGCATTTTTGGAGCTTTTCAGGTTTTGAGCAGTCATAATGACGAAACACCTTCTGGAGCTTTTCTTTTATTACTAGGCTCTTACACTTGGGAAGACAAAAAACGTCATTCCAAACATTCTCTTGCCTCCTCCCAATTTTATATGCTGAGCATGATTCCACGTTAAAGGAAGAGCTGTTGCGAGAGCATTCTCACGCTGTTTGAGGAGTTGCACACAAACCACCTGAGACTTTAACTGCTGGGACAGGAGCCCCTTGCTATGGGCAGCCCCAATGAGCAGACAGGTGTCCCCTTGTTGTCACATACACTCACTCTCTGGTGTGCTTCCTCCTTCCGGCTTGACTCTGGAAGTTTGACTCCTGTAGCAGAGTGTCAGGCATCAGATTTATAAAACCAAGTTATGTAATAGTTACACAGCAGCAGTTGAGCTCAAGCTAGGTGTCTCTGGAGAAGTAGTCAGAACAGAAGTCCCTAGGCAATTATACCCTTATGATTCATGCACCTACCCTTCATATGCTCTTTATGTGCCTTGCACGTGTCTCTGGGTCCAGTGGTGGTTTTTGGTAAGGGGTCTTCTAATATGTTACTGGGTTCTTTCCCTATGTCTGTGCAGGTAGGTGGTTCTTGAGGAATTGCAGCTTCTGCTGCCAGCTGTAGTCTCCTGATCTTCTGGTTTGCGTTTCTGATGCCCCTGCTCTCTGGCAGAGCATGGAAAATTAAAAAAGCCCTAGACTTGAGATAAACATTACCTAGCAACAATCAAAACATCAGTGTCTTATCAATGTTCTTGTACTAAAGACAAAACACAGCATTGTACCAGCTACTAGGAAAATTACTCAGAAATTAACTTCATGCCAGCCAAAACCATCTCTAGACACAAATTCAGAGCTATTGGCCTAAGGCTTCATCTAATCCAGCTACTCATGCTGACCCAGTAAAGCTAGGTAAGCAACATCCTAAATCA
The DNA here is from genome assembly GCA_013397815.1 of Aleadryas rufinucha. Taxonomy (NCBI): domain Eukaryota; kingdom Metazoa; phylum Chordata; class Aves; order Passeriformes; genus Aleadryas; species Aleadryas rufinucha. The sequence continues at coordinate 850,733 of VZTH01011475.1, read as the reverse complement.
CTGAGTGTTTTACCTCTGTGTAACTCATTCTACTTAAAACTTAGTTATGCTAAACAGCTACCTCTTGACAGCCATGTGGTGTGCAATCTCCCTCTGATCTTTTGGGGTCACCTATCCCAGCTGTGTTGCCTCCCAATTCTTTGTGCATCCCCACTCCACTCACTGGTGGGGGTGGCACAAGAAGCAGAAAAGGCCTTGGTTCTATGTAAGCACTGCTCAGCAGTAACAAAAACATCTCAATATTGTCAACCCTGTGTTCAGCACAAATCCAAAACATGGCACAGGTGCTATATTACTTTGAAGAAAATTAACTCTGACCCAGTCCAAAACAGCACAGTACACAGAAGTTTTTGTTTTGATTAACAATCAAGGTGATCAGTCCTGTTTTCTGTGGTAATATATTGTTTTGTGATGGCATGGCTTTTTGAGTGCAAAGGAATCACTCTTAAAGTTTCCCCCTTTTTTAATACTAGTTTTAGGGAAACCTGTTCTAGTACACTCTAGTGTACCAGCATCCATACAAGTGTCATTCAAATAAGAGAGATATGGAAAAATTCTGTTTGTGTCATTTCTGTCTTTGTCACTGTCTTTCATATTTCTTACTGAATAAATAAAAAAGTAACAGTTGGTAAAATAAAGTGATCTCATAATTATCTGCTATTTGTTTGTTTTCCCTGATGCTTTATTTGTGTTTTCCTCTGTTCATGTGCAGTTTTCATTCTTCTCTTCCTAGGCAAAATGTTTTCAGAATAGGCAAGAACTTTTATTGTGCAATATTTGTATTTGGGGCATATTTAGTACGCAGTCCAGGAAACTGCTGTATCTTTTGCTCATGCTCTTATTTTGGACTGAGATCTTTCTTTGTGTTATTCTGTTCTCACTGGTTTTCTTCTTGATACTATTTCCTGAACTTTATGCTAATTTGTTGGTTTATCTGGTTCTACTGCAATCTATCCAGTATTTCCTAAAATCTTTATGTTGGTACTATAATGTTGTGCTATGACACTTGTGTGGGTTTAGACGTCTGACTCTTGAACCAGCAAATTAAAAGAGATAAATTCCTCAGACAAAGGGGAAGAAAATCAAAATCCTTCTACAGGTCTTGTATTTTTTGCATGACTGACAGAAAAGCACACTCTGATTGTTGTTTAACTGTTTAATATATTTAATGTCTATTTTTAGCATTTGGCTAACTGCAAGGGAAGTTTAGGTTCAGAAGAAGTTAGAAGATCTGCCCTGGTGTTGGTAATGGGTGCCTTGGAAAGCAATAATCCACTTCTAAGATGTGCTGCTGCAGAGTGTTTGGCCAGGTTGGCACAGGTGGTTTCTGACAGTACCTTCACTGCTGGATTAGCGCAACTCAGTTTTGACAAGTAAGTTCAAAATAAGCATGAAAAGATACTGCTTGAGTTTATAAAAATGTTTGAGAAATCTACCTGACACCTATTATGATAATTTTTAAAGGCTGGTTTCCTTCATGAATTTGATGTCACTTCAGAAATTAACAGGGAAAAGCACTTCCTGAGTTCTGCATGTATTTCTTAGTGTAAGACTATCGAAGTAAGCATGTAGACTTTCAAATTAATTAAATCAGCTGCTGTTCTAGCAACATCGTTTAAGTGTATCTAAAATATTTTTGGTGCTTTCTTCAGATAAGAGACAATGTGTGAACTTAGAGTTTTGGAAATATAGTAGTGTCTAATAAAATTTTTTGCTTATTATATACCATAAATTTCATTTGTAGATGTGCTTATTACATAATAAGAGTCTTGGTGATAAAACTAACAGTTTTCTTTCAATTAATAGGCTAAAATCTGCTAGGGATGTGGTATCAAGAACAGGTCATTCTTTGGCTCTGGGATGCCTGTATAGGTACCTAGGAGGAGTAGGTTCTACTCAGCACCTGAATGCATGTGTTGGAATCCTTTATACTTTGTCTCAGGACAGTACTTCTCCTGATGTACAGGTACTTGTCACTTATATAAAAACATTATGTTACAAATTAACTGAATTGTGTTCTGGAGTTCAGGGTTCTTTTTCTTGTAAGAATAACACGTCACAACCTTGTAGGCACACCTCACAGGTAATGGCTGGAGCAGCAAAGGCAATGTAGAAGACAGTCTCTGCTCAAAACCCACTTTCAACAACTCCATAGCAAGAACTGTGGTGAGAGTTGGGAGATTCTCATTCAATGATCTGCGAGACTGATAAGGCTCACCTCAAAAACAGTATCTGATGTTTTAGGGATTGATTCATTTCACATTCACTTATATCTTGACTTTTACTAGATAGTACCTAGGGGGTTTTTTTATGAGGGGGATTTTTTTGTGTCATTTTTGTCTCTTTTACGGTGTTTACCTCACAGCATTTTTTGTTGAAGGGTCATATAGTAAATAAAAGGGATTTGTAGCCTGAATGCTGTAGAACTTAGTGGATATACATCCTTGAATAAGGCAAGAAATTTTGAAGACTAATTAATGTTATTAATGTATTAATTAATGAATGTTATTTCTCTGTGGCTAGAACTGTTATCTGTCAGAATAGCTTTAAGAGACATTGAATGTATTTAATGTATTTGTCTACACATCAGTTACAGAACTTTTAAAGCTTTTTCCACATATCTTTGCACAGAGAAGAACTGTTTGTTGACATGAAACAGATGTGGCTATTGGTGCAACGTAACTGTTACTACAACAGTAGGTTATTTCGGCAACTCTAGTATTTTTTCACCATTTTGTTCTTGCACAAGGAATTGTAAGAAATTTTTAATATAATAGAATATAATTAAGGAATAATAATCGCTGTTAAACGCATTTATTATTCCATTCAATTTTTTGTTTATTAACAATGACAAATTTAAAATGGTTGTTTCATTGCACAACATGCAGTTCCTTGTAAAATATTCAAAATGGCTTATTCAACATCAGATTTGTAAAGTTTCTTTGTATAACCTCTCTATTTGTTCCTTTGGAACATAAAAGTGCGACTTCTATTACACTTCATTACTGATTTTCACTTTTGACTATCAAATTTTTAAAAGGTCTTATGTGTATCATATAGACATTACATAACTGCTTCTCTTATTTTACAGGCATGGGCACTACACTCTCTGTCACTAATAGTAGATTTGGCTGGGCCCTTGTATCATGTGCATGTGGAACCTACCTTATCTCTTGTTCTCATGTTGTTGTTGAGTGTGCCTCCCGCTTATGCTGAAGTTCATCAAAGCCTTGGTCGCTGTTTAAATACACTTATTACCACTCTGGGCCCTGAGTTGCAAGGTATATAACATACAAAAGTGTCAACTTTGTTTGCTGTTGCAACCAAATTGCTAAACATTGTTTGCGTGTGATTGCAACTGTAACAAGTAAGCAGATTCTAAGTTTCTTTGTGTAGTTGTAAGACAGTATTTCGTAGGCCATGACTTTATGCAAGATGACATGACTGCTAGTTTTCCAAAAATAGTGTCTCTTGACATAATTTCCTTTGTTTGAACTGGTTCTCCAAGCCTTGCCTTGGGCTGAAATTTCTTACGTTAATTTTACATTTTACAGTTCTTACATTCTTGCATCTTGTAATTCTAGCGTGAGAACAGAAGATGTTCATATTTCAAGAGTTAGGAGCCTGTCTTAGTTATGATGCAGACATGTAAAATTTGCATCTAAATCACCAGAGAGCAATGTGTTCACTATTCACTGATGTCAAAATATAGCACAGATCCAAGGATCATCCTTTAGGAGGATGAACATTATGGCTGGCTTGGAAAAAAGACGGGTTATCGTGTTTATTAAAAATAAATATGTTTTAAAACCAAACAAAAAAATGCCCTACCTTCTTTATTCTCAATATAGGCAGCAGTACAACAGTGTCAGCCTTAAGAACTTCCTGCCTTTTGGGCTGTGCAGTGATGCAGGATAATCCTGACTGCCTTGTTCAAGCTCAAGCCATCTCTTGCCTTCAGCAGCTTCACATGTTTGCTCCTCGACACGTCAACTTGTCTAACCTTGTAAGCTGCCTCTGTGTGAGTATATATTTACTAGTTTATATCCTTGTATTTTAAAATTTGTTCATATTTTTCATAAACACTTAAAAAATGCAGATGTTTCTTTAAGCAGTGAAGCTGATCATTGTGTAGGGGTGAAGTGTTTTGTGTTCTCCTACAGGCAAGTATTCTATATATCTTCATTTTTTTCCTCAGTTTCTGCTTCCCCTTGACAAGATGAGCACATTCTGTAGAAATCTTGGCCTTCTGAACTGCCTGAAGTGCAGTCTGCTGTTCTTATTAAGACCAGTTGTCTGTCAGGATATACCATTCAATACAACTTTTTGCTGGATTTTTACCAGCTGTTTTATGTTGGCCAGTTTTTTCCCTCTGTTGCTTTTTATGCCTTGGCTGAAGGATTGATTAAAAAAAAAATTGTAATTACTGGGAATTGTTTTATTTCCTTTTGTTTTTTCATGATGCTGATAAATTGTAAATTTCTCTGTTTTGTAATTTCTGTAGCACTAATGCTTCAGTGTACTGACATCTTGGCAGTTAGTATAAAAATTTCTAACACTTACATAAGTAATAGTCAAATCAGGTCTTTGGAAAAAAAACAAGACTTTTTCAGTCCTATTTGACAAAGAGATGGGAGAGTTTATTTGCTGGGTGGGACTTTGGTTTTTTTGGGGGGTTTTTCACACAGTATCTCTGTCTTTGAATAGCTGCTGTTCTGAAGTGCTTAGTTCTATTAAAAAAAAAAAAAGTTATTTTCTGGTAGCTATTAGCCTTGGTGGATTTGGGGGGCTAGCTAGGTGGGGTTGGTTGGAGGGTTTTGTGGGTTTTTTTTAATAAGACCATCTTGTCTCACTGTCAATCAGAGACACAGAAAAACCTGCAGACAGTAAGGTGTGGTGGGGTTTTGTTTTAATCTCATATATTTCAACACAGTTCTTATTCACATCTTCCATTGGGTAGCACTTGTGTATTGATACTAAACATATATTAATTTTGTTTAAGGTTTAGATTCCTTACATTTTCTTTGTTTAGTTGGACTAGAAACATGATTGTGGGAGCTAGGAAAAATTGAAGAAGGTTTTTCTGCCCCACTTTGTGATACACATGGATCTGCTAGTTGCACAAGAGCTGGAACTAATCTGAAGTGTTCTTTGTTTTAACATACACTGACAAATACTTTCTCTTCTCTTCTTTATTTCTCTTCTCTGGGTAAAACATAGTTCTTGCATTGATAAAATCACAACAAACCATGTCAGTCATTCTTTGCTTGGAGGATGTGTTAGTATTTGGGAGCATTTCTAAGTCCATGTACAGTCTGCTTCTATCTCTAACTAATATCAAGTACCTACTAATAAAGAGGATGTCATGACAAAGTTATCTTGTCTATATAATATTACTAATTTTTATTGTTTTTACAAGTTGTCTTGAAGTACTTCATACAGCAGTTTATGAACTTCATAATACTAGATTAGTCAATTAAGAAGCAGGGGTTGTGGCTTGAGTGTGTGTGTGTTCACGCACCTGTGTGTGTTCCCCTTTATCCCAGAAACAATTGTGGGCTTCCTGAGAGAGGAGTCCACCGAAGTTTTACAGTGGCCTTACATGGGTGACCTTTTCTCATTCTAATGAACTTGTACAACTAGGGCCAATGTTGCTGGCACTGACAATTCAGTAAATGTCGATATGTTTCTGAAGCGTGTCATAAACAAGGTTCAAGTGTGTGGTTTGCAGGTCTGGAAGAAGATAATTGCACAAGCAGAATCTGCATTTGTAAAACTCGACATCCATCCATGTAGTTTCCACCCACTAAATCACCATCTCATCAGGGAAGCAGAATAAGTTATTGGATATGAAATCTGCACTTCACTGTGCTGTTTACTTGCAAGGTGACCCTCAGCTAGTTATTCTTCATGAGTTTAAATGTCTGCAATTTGGAGAACAAGGTGTGACGGTCCTCCTTTACGTTGACTTTTGAAGTCTTAAGGGGAAGTAGCATACAAAAGCTAGGCCCTAGATCACGTGGATATTCACCATTGCATTCTTTATTTAGGGAAGAAAAATAGGAGAGGCAAAGAATCTGTGGTCAGATGAGTGATCTTTTCCCCCTTCATCCATAGAAAAATGAATTTTTACTCATAAAATCTTGAAAACAAATGTGCGAACAATTTTTAAAAATTTTTTTGGAGCATTTGAACCAACTCCTCTCTCCATCCTCTTTCCTCAAGGATTCTGTAAAATGTCTGTGCCTTCAAACTTGCCTTTTTAAAATTCTCATTCTCCCTGCCATTCCCCCCCACTTTCCTGTTCACCTCCTCTCTTACCTCCCTCTGCTCTCTCATAACCCTCTCTCTCTTCTCCTCTCTCTCTCCTCCCTCTCCTCCTTCTCGTCCCTCTTAATTTCTTTTTTCCCTCATTAGGCATGCTAACAGAATTGCTTGTGCAGGCAGCTGCAAGCTGCCTCCTCCACTTGTCTTCCTAGCCCCTACAGCATGAGATGGTTCAGGTCTCCAGTGTATTTAAGTAGTTCAGGTTGTAACTTTGTTAGCACTAATAAAACATGTCTTAGGCAATGGACACGCTGCTTCACTTGCTCATGTTTTGTGGTTTGGGTCTTTTTCTTTTATATTGTGTACATGTGCTTGTCATTATCTCGCTTCCATTCTTCAGCTTCTGAGAGTGTTCCCTGTTTGTCAACTGGATCTTTCATGGGGTTTCTAACAATAATGCATACTTACCCTGCTATTTGAATTCTTGGCTCCAGCAGAATACAAATCATATGCTTTTAATCATGTCTAAAATTAGCTCTAAAACTAACGTAGGTGAGCACAGACTTCTAAAGAGATTATCTGTGTAAGCTTATGATGTAGTATTCCTCAATGCAGTGAATGCCAGTTTTCAGCTCTAAGATATTAAAGATATTTTGAAACACAATAAGTGTACAAAGTTAATAACTATGCTGTCCTATTGTTTTGGTACTGTTTAAGTATTAATTTTAGGGGCAGTTGGATTGGAATTTAAGTGTGTTCATCATGTAAAATAAGATAAATGAACTAAGCAAATTACACTTTTGGTATGTTTGAGATAAGATTCTGAATTTTATTATGGTGAATTTACATGTTACAGTCTCCATGTGTGGTTGATATCACTGTGATATCTATTTTGGTTTTGTCATGACTGGTTGTCGTTTGTTTTTGTACAGGAAATCTTGTTGGATAATTCTGTGTTGGTAGGTCCCTGTGCCTTGTTAATCCTAAACTTTTGCAGTTTGAAGTGGTGTTTTTATTTCATCTTTTATCTTTCTTTTTAACCATTTTAATGTAATTTCTTTTAGCATGTCAAGTGATATTTTATTGTCATCCTAACCAGAGCCTTCCTAACTTTCTGCAGATGGCAGGAATACATTTCATTTATGTGCTTAGTGAGAGATAATTTTGTTTTTAATGTGTTAAGTACAGAAAGGGAACTGTTTGTACATTTAAGTTTTAATGTGATGCTTGCATTTTGTGTCTTTTATTTAGCCCTGTCCCCTGCTTAGAATGTGGGAGAATGAGAGAGATGAAAAATGTGCAGCTTGTGTTATTTTGGTAGCCTCAATTGGGCCCTCTGATTTTCCCTTTTAAAAATGAGCACGGAATTTATGCATGTCCAACTTGAAGTAGAATGTGTAGCCTGCTTGCATAAATGTTGCATTAAAAGTCTCACTTGTTTTTAAAGTTGCAGTTAAAGTACCTTGCAGACATACCTATTGAGTCAGGTTTCTTTCCTTGTAGAAGAATTATGCAGGGAGTGTATCTTTTTGTGTATTAATGATGTAATTCGGAGTGTTGTAGGTTCACGTGCATGCATAGAAATTCCGAAGAGGAAGCTTAGTTTTGTTAATCTAACAAAGCTGAAATTCTGTATTGCTTATTCTTTTTGTCCTTAAGTTGCTTTCTTTAAGCATATGTTAACTAATATATATTAGTCATTCTGACTAACATATATGGCCTATTGCTGACAAATGAGGAGCACAGCCTAATGCAAGGTTTTCCTGCAGAAGACACTCAGCTCTATCTATTTTAAGGATGGTAACAGCTAAGGGTAAACAACTGCTTAGTTGTAGAGAACAATTTTTTTTATGATAACCTAAGCTTAATTTAGAAGTAGATGTGTAAATATTGGTGTAGCCATCTTGCTTATGATGCACACACAGCTAGTTTATTGTATCTTTAGGATTCCCTTCAGGATTGTCTTAAAATTGAAAGAAGCAAATAAAAATCAGAAAGCTCCACTCTAACAAAAAAGCCTTGAGGCTATGTCCTGGGTTTTTTATGTGTTTTTCCTTGTTCCCATAATAGTGAATCTATGATCATGTATTTTCCAGTAAAATAACCCACACACTGGGTGATGGTGTTAAAATATGATGGTGCTATGAACTTTTTTGATGGAGACTGCTCAGGAGAGCTGACCTGTCTCTGTGTCATACATTCACCAGTAACTCTCACCCTCTCTCTCACCTTCTCTAAAACATAATTTAATGTAAACTGAGTATATACTTTTTTCCAATGAAACTGCAGCGGTGTTCTCTTTGCCCTTTCTTATAAACTTCCTTTCATGCATGGAGTTCTGTTTTACTAAAGCCTGATTGACTCTCTCACCCTTGGTTACGCTGACATTTCTCTAGTTCCACCTGATGATGACTTGTACTAAGTTTTCAAGCCCATTGTATGCATATACCGGGTAATCAAAGAGTTAATTGTTCATTGAGAGCACGATAAGTTATTGGGGGGTCTTTGTACAATATTGGTTGAGAGTTGGATTCAGCCCCAAACCAATATTGTAAGTTGCCTTTGGAGAGAAGATGCTAGGAGTGCTGATACATTTTATGAAATTGATTACAGGTGTTGCAAAACTTTTCATCTGGGGTTAAAAAAAAAAAGAAGTTGAGCAAAAAGAGCATCAATAACATGTTTACTGACTTCACAGATTTACCATAGCTGCAATTGTTCAGAAAATGCCTTACTGAGGTATTGCTACAGAGGTTTGTTAGCCATCTTACTGTATCTTCTTGCATGTTTCAGATTAATCTCTGTAGCTCATACTTACTGCTGAGACGTGCAGTGGTAGCTTGCTTACGTCAGCTTGTGCAAAGAGAAGCTGCTGAAGTATCAGAATATGCTGTTGCACTAGTGAAAGAGAGCAAAGAAGATTTTACTCCAGGTAATGTATTGAAGTTTTGAGCTCAGAGCTCGACATATCGGCAGTGAATTTTAAACACACTTTGCTATGGGTATGAAAACTTGACTACGCTCTTGAAATCTTGAACTCAAAACATTTTCTACCTCAGTTGTCTACATAGTACCACATTATGATAAAATGAAGAAAATGAGGAAATGCAAGGGGAGTTCCAGAGAAATCTAAGCCTATCTAGCCAGTAGCTCTTGTACTAACTTTTTGCTAAAAGGCCTGAGAGTGATCACTAGTTCATCCTCATGTGCTTTTCTGTGAGTGAGTGGTGTTAAAAAATTACTTCACTTCAGCTTTCAATTCAAGCTCATTTGGAAATTTTCAGAAGAGATGGACTATAGCCATTTTTAAAAACTGCTGATATTTAAAATTTGTAATATTGGTCAAATAAAATTGGTCATATTAATTTAACAAATTATTTCAGTGTGTCTGGTTTTGTGCTTTTTTGGAGAATAGTTTTAATTTCCATTTCAACTTAAAGCGTTGTTTTAGAATGATCTTATTTAAGTAAGGTAGGTGAAATAATTTTTTTCAGGAACTAGATGCTCTGGTGATGGTAATTATGTGAAATTCAGGGTAGGATTCTTCTTATTTTTTTCTGGAGTAACTTTCTTCCTGTTGTTACTGTGTTTCTGTAAAAGCTCAAAGTTTATTTTGTATTCATAAGTTAGCTATAGTGTTAAAGTGAAAAATATAATTGTTTCAAAATTATTTCAAGGCTAGTAAGTACTTGTTCACAAGATAGATACCCTGTGTGCAACCTTCAGTGGGGTTTCTGTTGTCATTACTGCAGTTTTGTGATGTTCAGTACTCAGCTCACAGACTTTGTTCTTAGCAGATGTGAACATCAGAGAAATAGGCCTGGAGGGGGCATTGCTGGGCTTGCTGGACAAAGAATTGGATCCAAGATTGTGCCAAGATATCAAAGAGACTCTGACTCATATGCTTACTTCAATGGCAGTTGAGAAGCTCTCATTTTGGCTGAAGCTTTGTAAAGATGTTCTTGCTGCCTCTGCTGGTAAGTCATAATACACTGTAGTTTAGAACACAGTCAAAGTAAGACTTGCAGCAGTACACTGTCACTGAGGGAAGGTGTTCATGTTTCTTGAATGTTTGCCATTTATGAAGTGTATAATTGTCATTCATACTGAAAGATTGGATCCTTTAACTTAGTTCCTTCAGAGGAATATGCCTTTCTCTCTTCTGATTGCCTTTTCCCCATTGAACAAGTTCTTGTAAACATCTTAGGATGTGTTGCCTGTTCATATTCTTGTTGATTTATACTCCTAATATTAAGTTATTCTATATCAGAAATGGAAATGCAGAAAGGTTTGAGCTCGTGAGTCCTGTGCAATTACCTGCAAGAAAAATTTTCTGATCACTTCTTCTATTAGTAATAGGAATGATGCAAACCTATTATATCATAATGGAACTCTTGAGCAGACAAAATTATTACTGTGCTGAATATTGGCAGTGGTAAAGGAAATTCTTTTACTTTCAGTGCAGAAGGAAAAGTTATTGGATTTAGATTTTTTTATTTGGAACAATACTAGCTTCTAATGCATCACACTTATATTAAAAGGGGTTTTTTCTATTGTTTCTTTCGCTGCAGTTCTTAATTTACTTTTGTGGTATTGATCTTGTCTTCCAGCAAGTAACATCAACCAAATGTAGACAGTTTTGTTATATTTTAATTCTGGCATTTACTTTAAGATACCAAGATTGAAGGGAGTCCCTCTGAATTTGAGGCTAGAGATAGACTTTGAAGAGCTTTCTTTCTGTAGTTTTCAGTTACAGTAAGGAAGAATATTATGTTTGGTTTTTTTCCCTTTCTGTGTCCTAAATACAGATTTCAATACAGTAGCATCAATAGATACCACTCAAGAAGAGGAAACTGCCAAAGTGGATGATATATCTGTATTAACGTCTGACAATGATGACAGGTTCCATCCTTTCCGAAATCCACGATGGTCTACCAGAGTTTTTGCTACAGAGTGTGTTTGTAAAATTATAAGCCAGTGTGAAACCGCAGGCAGTGCACATTTTGACATAACTTTGGCTCAGGAAAGAAAACAACGTGATTCAAGAGGTATGCGTTAAGCACTGGAAGAATTTCATAGAATGCAAAGTACACTTAAAAGAAGTATTAGCTCTTTGCATCTTAATGAAATTCATCATAAATTTGTTGTTTGTAATCAATGAAGCGTTTAATTACTCTGATTGGAAGCCTGTATTCATTAGGGTGTAGAGAAATTTTTATTTGCTAAAAGAATGGCATCTTACTGTAGCATTTACACTCAGTTTCCTGGTTATAGTACCATGGCATAGGCGTAGGAAGGCATTGTTTCTGTATAAGCACTGGCAGTAACAAGTGATAGCTGGCACCAGCCTACAACATTGCAGTTTGGTATCTGGGAGTATGACTTAAAAAAATGCCACTTTTTTCTTTCCTTAATTTGCATAATCACCCGTAGAAATACGGTGCCATTTTTCAGCACCTCTGTTTATCTGGAGGTGTATTCCTCAACACTCTTTTTTAGAAAATATATCTCATACATGAAGTTATTTATACTTTCTTCTAAGTACTTTTTTTTTTTTTTTTAACATTGAAATGGAAAACAGACTAGATCAGCTAACATAAGGTAGCCAAGTAAAACTACTTGATAGTTGCGTAAGCTGCCTGAAGTGAATCCTTGATATGGGTTAGGGTAAAATGTAAAATATACATTTTTAAAACTTTTGGAACAGTCTTTTAAAACACATTATGTCTAAATTTAAATTTAATAAAACTATTTTCTTTTTTAAATTTCTGTTTTCAGATGACTTTTTGGTATTGCATTTAGCTGACTTGGTCCGTATGGCTTTCATGGCTGCCACAGATCACAGTGATCAGCTTCGTCTTTCTGGGCTTCAAACGCTGCAAATTGTTGTTCGGAAGTTTGCAGCTGTTCCAGAACCAGAGTTTCCAGGTCATGTAATCCTGGAGCAATATCAAGCCAATGTAAGCACCATTGCTAATAACTTAGAAAAGTTTTAGAGTTACAGTCAATTACTAAAAGAAATTTGCATTTGCAGTGTGTTGGTGCAGAGCTGGGTTTCAGTTGCTTTGTTACTGAAGTATTGTTAATTTCTTCGGACTTAACTTCCTTAGAAATCATCTTCTCAGTTGGGATATAAGTTTTTAGCTCCAAAGTTTTCAAATTTCATCATTTTCCCCTCCTGAGTACAACAAAACCAAAATAGATCATTGGTGGGGGTTTTTTTGAAAGCTTTGTGTGCCAGAGCTCGCAGTCTTCTGAGTCTTGCTCAGAGCAGAACTCCAGCAACATACAACACAGCAGCAGCCAAAAACGACTGCCACTGGCTCCTCCCAGGGCTTGATTTATAGGGCTTGTGCCCGCCCTGCAGCCACAGCTGTTTACAGGAGATCAATGAGCACTTCAGGCAGAGGTAGCCCTAATTAATAATTGGACCCAAGTGGGTCCTGGTCTTGAATAAGAGTTTGGCAAGTGCATATCTTCAGGGCATAGCTACAGCTTTGGTTTCAGCGTGTGAAAGTATTGCAAGAAATATTAGGAATAACTGTAATTTTAAACTCCGCTTAGAAATAAGTAGAGTTTGCACAGCAGCCATCACATTTGGAGATCTTGGCCAATAAGTAAGCTAGAGGAGGTAGAAGCGTGGATTGTACTCATGAGGTTCATTTGAGTTAATGAACCTCAGTTCATTAACTGAGTTAAGTCTTGGTTTAGATTTAAGGGTGTCCTAGTCATTTTGCATTCCAAACCACAGTTGTGTTAAATATGACAGACAGCTGTGTTAAGCCTCATATAGATTCAATTTCTAACAGGCACTAAATAGGTCAGATCACTTTCTCTCGTAGAACTGGAGAGATCCTGACACTGAAGACACCCTAACCTACTTTGATTTTGCTTTAGAATTATATTTTGTTGGCATTCCTTTGTGGTAAAGAAGTGCTATGGTCTAGTCTGAAGCTATCAAGGGAAGAAACCATCTGTCCTTGCTGTCCAAAACCATCAAGCAGGTCACAAGTAAAGCTAATAATTTTCCTTTTAAGCTTCAGTATCTTTAAAGTGTTTCTGCTAATAGCATGCACAGATCTCATCAGCTGTTTCATACAAGTTTAAGAGATGTGAAACTGTTAAAAATCAAGTCTACACTGTCTAATTATTTTTCCTTAAAAATATCATAATAATCCAGAAAAAGATGGATATGCATTTTCTGGACTTAAGTAATGACTTCCTAAAATCTTGTTCAGAAGTTCCATAAATAGAATCTCAGCTTTAGAGGGTCTTAAGAAATTGTCATTAATTGCCATTAAAAAAAGCCTTTTCACAAACTTTTCTTGTAGTACTTGCTCTTTGGGATGAAAGTGTAGTACATCAAACTTAAATCTGAGTTTTCAAACGCATGCTAAAGCAGCTAGGAAATCTTTTATTAGCCTTTAGTGAAATTGTTTTCAACAGTGAGAGTAGGTGTAACCTCTGCAGCCCGGTAGCTTTGTGATTGTGTATTCTTTATTAGGTCAGTGGGGTTTGTGCTCTCCCCTTTTTTCACTTTCCAAGGTTGACCAGCTTCTGTTGTCTGTATTCTTTCTGAGTAAGGAAGTGTCACTCACTAGATGTCTTGCAAGTCTTTCATGGTTCAGAACATTGCTTTTTCTTTTGTGGGCTCCTTGTCAAGTCAGGCATTCAGGAAGGAAGACATTGCTGTTTCTGTTTTAGACTGTGCAAAAATAGAATCAATTCTGAAGACCCCTCTCAAAGAGAATGATGTCTTCAGTCTAAACAGAACAACAGAAGTATGACTGAAACTGTTTCTTTGCTCTTTAATCTCACTGAAACAGTCTGTGAAAAAATGACGAAGGAATTATGCTTTATAAAGGAAAACTGTAACAAAGTCTGATTATGAAAAGTAAGTATTTAGTCAATTGTTCACTATGTTAAATGTTGTATAACTTCTCTTTAGGTTGGAGCAGCACTTAGGCCTGCCTTTGCTCCCGAAACTCCTCCTGATGTCACAGCAAAAGCATGTCAGGCAAGTGTTGAAAGTCAGAAGTCTCTTAGGTAATAGACCCTCTGAAATACTTTTTTTTTTGCTTGATAAGCAACACAAGAAAAAGGAAATAAGTCCTCTAACTTCACATCCTCCATGCACAAAAAATAATGTCACCCATGCACAAAATAATGTTACCTCTATATTGTGACAACTCGAAGATTTTTGTCACTTTAAAGTCTTTTGAGAAACTTTGTAGCAGTTGATATTTTGGCTTTTATTTGTGACACCCCACTAATGTTTTGGTTTTCACTACTTAAGTAAATTAAACTGTGATGTCATTTAATATTCATTATTGTCTGAGAGTAACTGTATCTCGGTAGAAATTAAATCTGATTTTCATAATTTTACAGATGGAAAAAAGACTGTCCAGTGGTGGTTTTTTCTTGTTCCTCATTGTTTCTGTTTCACAACACTAGGTATGCAGTGCCTGGATAGCAAGTGGTGTAGTAAGTGATCTTAATGACCTTCGAAGGGTTCACCAGTTGCTTGTGTCCTCTTTGCTCAAAGTGCAGGCTGGAAAAGAAGCACAAAATCAACAATATAATGAAAGCACCTCAACTATGGAAGTACTAGCTGTCCTTAAGGCTTGGGCAGAGGTTAGTATAACAGCTCTGCAATGTTAGTCTTGATAATCTGGTGGGTGAGTTAGAACCATTCAGACAGTATTTTCAGGAATTTCTACCATGCTTCTTTATATAGAAGGTGCTGACCCGTTGCTTTGCTTTGCTACCTCTAAAAGTACATGGACTTTGTAAACTTGACAAAAGCACTGCTAATTAAACTGGTTTTATTATACTATACATTAAGAATAATGTCTCATACTTAAAAATATGAATTCCTTAATATATTCTAATAGTTCATTTAAAAATGTATGTTATAAATGGCTATGGTGATGGTCCACTCAATGTACCATTTTAAATAGGTGTCATTTTTCTCATTGTCTGTTGACATTTCATATCTTGGAAATAGATCTTTTAAATTAATATTGTCAGTTCAGTATTGCTTTAGTTAAATTAAAGTCAGCTCGTGTGAATACCTGTTTTAATAAGTGTAAATGCAAGGTTAAATACTTAAAAGTGAAAAATGTGAACCATGTACACCAGCTTCAAAAGATATTTATTAGAAATTAGTGATGATGGCCTTGGATGCTGATGGTTGATAACCAGCTTAATATGAACATGTTCTGAAGGTGGATGATATTTCAGTGTATAACCAGAAAGGTACTTTGGAGGACAAATTAGGCAATATATGGTTTTTATGTGAACATCTGTAGAAAAATATACCGAAGTTTCATGTGCATATTTGAGAACGGATATTGACAAAATAGGAAAGTCATTGGAAACAAGCTAGCAGGTGGGAATAAAAGTCTTGAAAACATATTTACATTGAGAGATGTAGGTAGATTGGTCTATTTCATCTGTTCAGGAAAAGATAAAGTACTGTGATCAATTTAAAATCATTACACAAAGAAAAGGTTTTTAATACCATATAACAACCTTTCACTGGTCAGGAGCCAGGACAAAATTTAGACTAGATATGAGCCTCGGAAGTGAAGATTTGTAGATTGTTCCAGCCTATAATTAAGATCACTAGAATTCTTCAAAGCAAACTCTGTAGAGCTTCCTATAAGCTTTTGGGACCTGTAATTTACAAATATTTCACTTAAGCCCTAGGCAGTTCCTTCTCTGTTAGAATCTTACCTATTTCTTGTTTACAGAAATTGAAGGAATTCCCCCATCCTGTTGCTGCAGGGAGGTGTGAGACAAGGGCTTGGTGTGTGTTTAGTTGCTGGTGTGGGACAACCCATTACAACTAGCAAACATGAAAAAGATACAGAAATCGGAATTGCAGGAGACTAGTACTCAACAAAGCCGACTTGAGATTCATTGAATCTAAATGTGTCCTTTATAGCTGAGAAGAGCTTCTCTCCAGGGGCATTTTGGAGAGACTGTAGAGGGCTGTTTGTCTGAAACATTCTCAATTCTATCTTTTTGATAAACAGAGAGGTATCTAGGGAAATTAACTTTGAAATTAACCTTTAGATGGTAACACCCAAAGTTTGCAAAGTATGCAAGACTATACTCTTCATTCTTTACTGCTAACGTGAAGTAACACATAATTTTGAGAAGTCAGTTTCAAGTGCCCTATAGCATTTCAGTTAAAAAAAGATTAAGGAATGGGTTAACTGTTGTTTCTGAATCATTATTATAGGTATATTATTTGATAATTCTTCAGTCTTGTAGCTATAAGAGGGTTTGATGGTTGGAAGCAGAAACTGGACAAATAATATATTAATTTTTAAGATCAGAGACCTTAATTGCAGGGAGGAATTTTAGTAGTTTTCCCTTTTTGGGGATTCTTGCATCATGCTTAGCTGGGGAATGGATTCAGAATGTTTAGAGAATATGTGCTTGTTCACCCATGCCTACTGGACTTCGAAATAGATTTTAGGAAATCTCGTGCCTGCTCAACAGGCAGTCGTGCTAGTGATCACAGTAGTTTTCCAAGTGTTAATATTTGTAACTCTCTAACCATATATATCAACAGGTTTACATAGCTGCAGTTGAAAAGCAGAAAAATCAAAGTGATAAACACAAGCACTGTTTAAAACTTGCAAAATCCTCAGAAGAGAGCTACAGAGATGTAACATTTTCAGCCAGTGGACTTCTGGACTTGGTACAGGCAGATCTTGGAACACTGAGCAAGCTCTGGCTTGCTGCACTTCAGGATTTTACTCTCTTAACTTTGCCTCCAGAATATGCATCACAACTACCTGCTGAAGGTAAAAAGGCAAATGAGCTGTATTTTCATAAGTCCCTTGTAAGCAAACTGACTTTTGTTAAGATCACGGTAAGATTAAATTGTATAGAGAATAATCCTACTTATGGACCTATTTAAAGATCAGGACTGCTCTTGAGAGCAGAGGTTTCATGGATGTGAAGAGTGGTTTGGTATTCTTATTTGTTGGCTAATTTTATGGTTGAAAGAAGAAAGAGGTAATCTACAGGATTCTCTCCAATTGAATCTAAATGAAGTGCCCTTACTGGCCTGAATTTTAATACTGAACATTAAAAAAACACAATCCCGTTTTAGAATGAGAAAGTACCATAGCTGAAAATAAATGACAGCCTTAAAACTATTTTCTTTTCTTGTAGGTGGTACATTTTATACAGCAGAGACAATTGAAAATGCCAGACCTCATTACTACAACTCCTGGGCACTGATACTTCATGCTACAGCATTATGGCTTACTAGCGCAGGTTTCATTGTTGTTGATCCAGATGAAGGAGTTACAAATCTCTCCAGACCTGTTACCCCAACTACCATGTGTCAAGATTCTTCTACCAGACCCTTGGTGAAATCTCCTGAGGATGTGAATACTGACAGATTTCATCTTATCTTGGGTTAGTGAGTGAGTGCATAATCTGCCTAGATGCTGTAACTCAAAATGTAATTCGTACTAGAAAAAACTGTTAGCAAGTAAATATTTAATTATTAAAATTTAAATGCATCACTGAATATCACATCTTTTGGAAAAACATACAGTCAGAGGAATTTTAAGTCATAGTGAGAAAATCATAAGGCATTTTCCCAAATATGGTACAAAAAAACACCGTGAGCTAAACAAGCCCTAAAACAAATGCTTTTTGCTCTGCTCATAAACATGCAAGTTCAAGGGTGGATTTTACGGTGTTTGTACCAGTACAGTTACAGAGTGTATGGATTAGTTTCACTGAAGTACAGTTTTACCTCACACAATAGTGTATAGGTTGGAAGGGACTTGTGGAGGTCATCTTGTCCACCTCCTGCTCAAGCAGGGTCACATAAAGCCAGCTGCCCAGGACCATGTCCAGACAGCTTTTGAATATCTCTGTGGATGGAGACTCAACCTCTCTGGGCAGCCTGTGCCAGTGCTCAGTCACCCACACAGTAAAGAAGTGTTTCCTTATGTTCACGTACAGCTCTGTTAAACCTCCACTACTTCAGGAGCTAATCAGGTAGTTGAATTCAGCCCCAGTTCTCTAAATTTACACAGTTAGGCATTTCTGGTTATATTTTTTTCTTGTTCTCTCTTTTGTATCCTTCTTTTGTAATCCCTTTTTGGAATGAGTTTTTATGACTTCGTTGCATATGTCTTCTTTTGAATCCCAGTCTGTCTGCAGAGAGCCAGCTCACTTTTGAGGTCCATTGCTCCCTCAGTTAAAAGTGAGACCTCTGATACAAAAGCTGCTCATTTTCCCTGCTTCCTCTACTGCTTAGTGCATCAAGTTTGACATACTTGACCATGGGCATCTGGCTTGTTTATTCTGCTTTTGAATAAAATAGAATTTTAATTTTCACTCCCTACAGAGAAACAGAAAGAATTTAAAACCACTTTTCTGTTTGACAGCTGTTGGGCATTGATTGGTTTCCCAAGTCATCACACATTTTGGAATTACAGCTATACAACTGGGATGAGAATATGGATTGCGGTTTATATGACAGTTATCTCCAATATTTTGAGGCATCCTGAAAGCTGAGAAAAAAGATAGCTCTTATCTGCTCTAGGATTTGCAAGCTTGGGCTTCATGTAATTTACTTACTGCTGGTTATCTAGTTGTGGTAGTTATCTTTAGCATTTTTTTAAATGGGAAGATAAAAGCCTCAGCCTTAGAATTTGTGAACTACTATTATTTTCACCATTTCCTTCTATTACATAAATCAGAGTGATTAGGTAAATATTCTGCTATATACTCATTATAAATTATCCTATCTGTTCATTGGACTTCATGTTCAGTGTTTTATTCAAAAATTGCTGGAGTTTTATTTATGTTAGTAGCCAGTTAAAATTGGGTCTTATACCATTTAGAAGCTGAAATTTCTTTCATTGTTT
Source organism: Aleadryas rufinucha (assembly GCA_013397815.1). Classification (NCBI taxonomy): domain Eukaryota; kingdom Metazoa; phylum Chordata; class Aves; order Passeriformes; genus Aleadryas; species Aleadryas rufinucha. The sequence goes on along the minus strand of VZTH01011475.1, from coordinate 831,555 downwards.
TGATGGAAATAGAGTTCTTGCCCCAAGATACCAGCAATAGGAGATGAATTCACTTTAAATGCTACTCCTATGGTTGTTCACCCTTCTGTGAGGTTACCTAATAATGGAAAAAATAACTTCTTAAAATTTCAAGCATACATGGATTTTTTTCTTCTGATGCTTACAGGGATTAGTGTGGAGTTCCTATGCTCTCCTCGATCAGATGCAGCAATGGAGAACATTATTGCCTGCTTACGTGCCCTCCAGGCACTCTTCGATGTGCCATGGCCAAGGTCTAAAATAGGTGGTGATCAGGTAATGCATAATGACCAAATGCCCCCAGAATTAAGGACATAGTTTTAGTCTGAACAGTACCTCTACACTCTCTTGTATTTACAGGAATCTTCAACATAAAAGTAGGTAAATTATATGCTTTACCCAAATCCAAAGCTGTAGAGGGAGGAGATAAAAAAGAGCACAACATGGAACCCGTAAGATGAGGGGCAGAGAATTTGAGGACATTTTGTCAGGAAGAAGTGATTAGATGAGTAGGATGAGAGCCAGGTAAAGACAAGGTTCTGAAAAAGAGACTTCTCTTATTTTCTCTGTCAAGGCATAGTTTAATTAATTCTGTTGTAAAAATCAAAGCTGATAAAAGAAGACTGGACAAAAGCAGTGATAGTGGAAAAAGAAAAAAGGCTAAACCAAAAAAAAACCCACTACACAACAGTGATACTAAAAATAAGTAGTAATCTGAAATTATTATTTTTTTTTTAATTAAGGTTCATACCATCCCACGTGCCATGCAATTGTCTAACATGGTAGAAGTGATAAAGCCTGTGGACATGGCCAAATTCTGCTGATTGCTGATGCTCTGTCCAAGGAAATGTATATAGTGTAGGAGGGATACAAGGTAGTGTCCCCACTTTCAAGAGCTAAGAAGCCATAAGATAAAGATTACTTGGGGTTTTTTTAGTTGTTTTAAGTGCCCTATATCTTAAATTACTATGATAACTATTCTATTGGAAGAATTGATTGGGACTGCTGTTCCTGGGAGCTAGGAGCTGGATATTGAAGAAAATGCCAACTCCTATGATTGTGTCAATTACATTGTGTTCCCTAGTGAGATCAATCAGAGTAATACTGTTAGCTGTAACAAGTATTAACAAGTTCCTAAAACTCCTGCATTAAAATTAAGATATATTAGATGTTTTTCTTACTGTAGGAGTTGGGTGTAGAGCTGCTGAATGTTTTGCATCGACTGATACTGACCAGAGAATCACCTGATATTCAGCTTGCTGCCCTTGAAGTGGTTCGCTTGATTCTTTTTGCAGCTCAGGAACATGTGAAGGAAAAGCGGAGAAGTGCAGAAGGTACAGTACTGTATGAGAAGTTTGAATACCTATTATCAGGGTTAAAGCAATTCCTTCTTGGAAAACTGGATTCCAAGATGCATCTTAATGGAAGTTTTTCACAGTTGGATTCTAATTCTAGTTTACTTAAGGCAGTCCAGGTTCCTGACATAAGAAATTCAGGCAGTGTGATAGATAGCAGGTGGTTTAGGTGTTGAACAGAGGGCAGAAAGTGAGGAGAGAAAGACTGCAGAAACTGCAGCTGGGTGGTGTCAGGGAGGGAGGAATCCTAGTGAAAAGCTGGGGTCAGCTGCAATTGAGCAGTGGACAGACTTGGCGCACACAACTGTTACAAGCCAGGTTCCAGTAGTACTCTGATTGTAACTTCCTAACATTCATTTTGTAAAAGGAAAAAACTGGTAGAAGAATCAAAATGCTTGTATCAGGTGACATCATACTGGCTTGGTGCCTCAGAATGTTATATGTCAAAGTCTATTGCGCACCCTTTTGCCTTTTGACAATCACTGCACAGTTCTCTTATTCAGAAGGATGGATGTTTGCTAGTAGAATTTTGAATACATACCCATGCACATACATATGTGTCAAGATTGTAATTTCATGCTGAAACAGTTTTAAGAAGTAAACCTTTTGGACACAAATCACAGCCTGCAGACTTCTGCCATATTTCTTGTTTTTCTTTCAGTTGATGATGGTGCTGCAGAAAAGGAAACATTACCAGAATTTGGAGAAGGCAAAGACACAGGGGGACTGGTGCCTGGGAAATCATTAGTCTTCGCAACACTGGAGCTGTGTGTCTGTATTCTTGTCAGACAGCTTCCCCAGCTCAACCCTAAATTAACTTGTAGCCCTGCAGTTCAACCTGGAAAACATCTGTTACTGTCAGAAGATGGAAGTAGACTGGTAGCAGCAGCATTAGTTATTCTCTCTGATGTTCCTGCAGTCTGCTCTCCTGAAGGTATGCTATTTCATCACAAGAAAAGATTAATAAAAGAATATTAGGCCCTTCTCTCCCTTTGTTATTACCTAATTTTCTTAGCTGGTTAAATCTGGCAGCAAGTTTTGTTGATTTGCTTGTGACAATTTCCTTTTCTTATTATTTTTTTGACTGTCCAATTGCAAAACAAGTTACGAAACTGAAGCAATTAAATGAGTAGTTTCTCTCTTCCTCCCACCCTATAGCAGTGCAATTAATAGATTCATTTTGTACTGGGAAGTATACAATAGCTGCATGATTATATTCTACTTGAATTGTCTATTCTGGAATTTATAATGCAGACATAAATTAAATTTAAAAGGGAAATGTGTGACGTTGCCTTTCCATCATTTGAACATTAAGAAATGGCTGTAAGGAGTTACGGTTGAATTCTCAGATTAGTTGACTTTTACCCATGATTCATTTTGGATTCACTCCAAACTTTAAGATGGTTCCCCACCACCAACCTTCAATATCATATTCATACATATAATCCTTCAGTACTGTTACAGCCACACATATAAACCATTTCTGCCCTACTCCTCTGTTCCCACCTTAAGTATTTTTGTTACACCTTAGGCAAATTTTTGACATTTACCACCCCTGAAAATGTCTTTTTTTTTTTTAATTTGTTTTCTGTTAAATGGTTCTTCTATAGGGAATATGATACTCCAAATGGAATAGCTGGCAGCCCTTGCAATCCTTGTAAGGTGATGATTTGCTTTCTCACTTTCATCTGCAGCCCATTAATTTATCAGTTCAAAGTGAAAGGAAATAAACATACCACCATTCAGATTTGAGGACAGCTATCTTGTATGAAAAATAATGTGTGATTTTTTTCTCACTGTAGTTGTTCTTGTCTTTAGCTGTCCATGTTATTCCACAAACAAACAGCTTGCAGGATCAGACCACAGGGAATGTTTACACTAGAGAAGTTCAGCATTTAGTTCAGGTGACTAAAAAGAGGAGCTTAAACTTGCTTATACAGTCAGTTGAATAAGGAAGCAGCTCCAAAAGTCAGCTCACATAATCAAAGAGATGAGAATTCCTCTGTGGAACTGCATAATTTTTTCCCCTTTAGTAGGTAACTGAAGTTACAGTCCTGTGACTGCCATGTGTCTTACTTCAGGCACCTGTCATGATACGTGTGCATAAAAAAATTTGCAAGTAAATGATGTTCATGACCCACATTTCCTACTGAATTCCAACAGTAAATTTTCAAAGACTTGGCTGTTCAAAAATACATGCCCTCAGCTTCAAAAAATACTTGTGTGTAAGTCAGAGACCCTCATTATTCAACAGGCCTCTCATGAACATCAGTGTATTAAAATCTTAAAAACATAAGCATTTTGCTGATTAGGGAATGCGATAAGCACATTAAGCCCTATGCTTAACTGTGCTTTGCTGAGTCACAGCTTAGGACAGGAGCACCACATAAGTATGCAGGTTTCTAGATTGCCTCCAATGTATGCAGAGTTCTGTATGACTGTTAGATTCCAAGACATAAAAATAAGTGAAACTGTTATGCTATGTTATTCCTGTGAATTTTAAAATATATTTTTAGTGGTCTCTCATTATGACTGATCAACTATCAGATTCTCAGGCATGAAAATCTCTTCAGTAGCCTGTGGAACAATCCTCTTCTCTCCTTAGGTCTTCTCTTTTCCAAGATATTTTTCAGAGGCTTCTATTTTAATTCAAGGGGTTCTATACATATATTTATTCTGAAGTCCTTATTACTCTTACTAAATTCTTGACTTCAGTGATTTCCTGGAGCAGTGGCATCTTTAGCTAACCACACATCATGCGGTAGAAGTTTCTTCTTGCCAGTTTTGAAATTACCCCCATTCATTTCCTTCACTGTATTGTCTTCAAAAGTATACTTAGATGCTTATACTTTGTTTTCTACTCTTCTTTCTGTGTAGTAGTATATACAAAGAATATACAGTGTATCAGTATATATACTAGTAGATATTGTATACACTGCTACACTTTGTATACTTGCATGGCTTCTCTTCCATGAGAACCACCTCCTTAGTGATTCTGATCTTTCTGTTCTTGCTTTTCTCTGCATATGACATAATTCCACATTTCATATAGTAAAATCATCAAGGAAAAGATATACAATGCTGATTTTAAAGGGGAAAATATTTAAGTTCACTTAAGCAGTCTGACTCCATGTTTGCTATAGCAGGCCAGATGATATTTCAAATCTTTTCTCCAAATTACCCATGCCTCTATTCATAGATATGCTTAAAAATGATACATTATAAATAAAAAAGAGAATCCAAGAAAACTGCCTCAATTTTTTTTTAATGTAGAAAGTACCTGCATTTTTAAAAATTTCTGTTAAATTAATTTGCATTGTTTTACAGGAAGTGTTTCAGTTCTTCCTACTATTTTGTACCTAATTATTGGAGTACTTAAGGAAACTGCTGTGAAATTGCAAGATGGCCAGTTACCTCTGACAGTTGCTGCATCTCTACAAGCTCTTAAAGGACTCTTGTCTTCTCCAATGGCTCGAGCAGAGAAGAGTCAGAATGCTTGGACTGATCTTCTATGTAGTGCTTTGGTCACAGTGCTTGACTGTTGGGATCAAGGTAAGCACAAATGTTGGGTTTATGAGTTTAAAAACAAAACAAAAAATGTTTGTGTGAAATGTTTGGTTTTATTTAAATTGAATTCATGCACATCTAAAAAAAGACTACTCTCTTAGTCACAAGACAATTAGCTAGTTACCAAGTATTGTTGAAACTATAGTGCGATCTTGTCCCTGCAGTCCATATGAGAAATCATCATATATAAAAGTATAAACGTGGGTGTCATGATTTAAGCCCAGCTGGAAATTAAGCACCACACAGCCACTCGCTCAACCTCCACTCCCTCTTCCCCCCACCCTAGTGGAATGGGGAGGAGAATCAAAGTAAAACTTGTATGTTAAGAACAGTTTAATAATTGAAACTAAAGTAAAATAAAGTAATAATGGTAAATGATAATAATGATAACAAAAAGGGAAAAACAAGTGATGCACTGTGCAGTTGCTCATCACTCTCTGACCAATGCCAGACCCCCCTTCCCGAACCCAGATCATCTGCCCTTCCAGGTAACAGTTTATGTACTGGGCATTCTATGGTGTGGAATATCCCTTTGGTCAGTTCAGGTCACCCATCCCAGCTATGCTACCTCCCAGTTTCATTTGCTTATCTTCTCACTGGCAGAGCATGAGACAAGGGAAAAAGTCCTTGACTTAGGATAAACACAACTTCGCAAAAACCAAAACATCAGTGTATTATCAACACCATTCTCATTCTGAATCCAAAATACAGCACTGCAACAGCTACTGAGAGGAAATTGGCTCTGCCCCAGCTGAAACCAGGACAGTGGGTTTGCAGGCTTACTCCTGTGTTATGTAGTGCTACAGTGTAGTTCTGTGGTACTAAGGCATAAACAGGAGCTATGGCTTCAGTGTACAACTGAGCATAAAAGACGGCTGTGCAGGTTCTCCACAAAGAGTGTCTGTAGTGAAGCAAAGAGTGTTAAAACAGTAGTGCAAGAAAAGAATTTTTTGTCTTGAATCAGTTTACTGTGTGCTGCTGCTTCAACTTCCTGAGTTTGTAGTATTTTTACTGTTCCTTATGTTTAAGCTCTTAAGTTGTAATTTGTTGTTGGAACTTTTCTTTACAATATTAAGTTACAACAAAAGAATATATTCTAAATGCAAGTTTTTTATTATTCTCAAAATGATTGTACTCTAATATGTCATACTAGCTCTTCAAAGATATTTATTGTGCTTTAAACAAAGAAACAATAGAATAAGAATATGCTGTAATTTCTAAATATGTGTATGATCACCCCTGAATTCCCGTTTTGACCTTGGCTTTTATTGCAGTAAAAGTCCATATCCCTGTATCAGAGTATGTTATGTATTTGAAAACAGAGGTTCCTAAAGAAACATGGACATGGATATTTCTATTCCACCTCTTTGTACCACTTTAACCCATAGAATTTTTCATTTAAATCTAACAATCTTCTTACTTTGATGATAGTAGATGGCCTTCTCCAAGAACTCGATGAAGTCAGCCTTCTCACTGCTATTACAGTATTTGTTATGTCTACCAGCCCAGAAGTTACTACTGTAGAGTGCCTTCAGAAGCGTTGTATTGAGAAGTTCAAAATAACACTTGATTCAAAAGATCCTCTTGTAAGTACTGGTGAAGTTATAAGAATATCACTGCATACTGAATGAATATTGGCTTGTTTTAGTTGTTTTGCTAGTCCTGTGTGTTGATGGAAGTTAATTCTCTCCTGACTAAATCTGTTGTATTTTAAAATGCAGTTTCAACAAGTGAGCAAGAACATGTCCAGCAGTGCATTTAATCATTGTTCTGTATGCAGTTCTGTACTCCTATTATTTTTTTTTTTAATTGCATCAGACTCAGTGCTTTATACATGGCTAAGTACACGATACAGTTGTGTAGTGTTTCAGGCACCTGTCGAATTTTATTTGTTCATTTTATCTTCAACACACAGAATCTATCTTTTGCACAGGAAATCCCTCAGCTGTGAGTCTTTGGGAGCTGGAGCAAGTACCACTACAAAACTGTTACTGTCCCATAAGCATCAGCTCTTGGCCACTGCTGGATGCAGCTTACTGAACTAGATTAATGCTTTGTTCTAACCTAGCATAAATATTTTCATGTAGTAGTGGCATTAGATTATAGTGCCACAGTTCCTCTATTACTGTCCTTCACCTAAAAAAGTAATGTATCAGGGAAAAAAAGTATTTCTATAAATGGCTTTTTTAGGTGTTGGGACTACCTCACTTTCAAAGTTCTGTTCTGAAAATAACATGCATTAGATTTCATATTTGTTAGAATTCACTGTAAACTGCTTTTCTTGCATCTCCTCTATATATATTTGTGTAGTAATAAAAAATTAACAAAGTTTAATTTACTTGAGAAATAACAGTAAGACAATAGTTTTGTATATATCAGTACATTCCTAATATTGTAAACTTTGATTTTCACTGTTAGGAAACTGGAAATGCCAAATATGACTGCAAGGAAATATTAGCATGCATTTGCAAATTTTATCCAAGTATTTAGGCATCAGAGCCCTTCAGAAATTATGTAGGAACTTGGCAGTTTCAGTCCTATTGACTTCCAATGAGATGCAAGCTACTGCACCATTTAAGGCATTTTAAAATTGTGCCTCCATTTTGACAGGGATATTGCTTGTATTTTAAGTACCACCTTTTCAGTATTATTGCACTTTTGCTAAGAAGAGAGTATTGTTAAAGTAACACTAATCTTCAAACAAAAATAAGTTTTTTTCTTAAAAATGTTGGAAGATATAAGACTTGATGGAGAGAAACAGAAAGCATGATCTAGTTTCTATTAATAATTGATTACAAGTTATGATGCTCCTATAAAGTATTATACATGAGCAGCGTACAACCTGATGCATTTTCAATCTGTGAGGCACATTTTTCCCCCTCCCAAAAATTTTATCTGACAAGCTGTTAGATTTAGAACACAGATGTATTTTTAAGTGTAATGCTTTGTAACTGCAAATTTCCTTTTCCCTTCAGGTACAGTGTAAGTGCTACCAGCTACTGCACTCCATCTTTCAGCATCCAAACAAAACTGTGTCATACCCTTATATCCATTCTTTAGCACCATCCATTGTGGGAAAACTGCAGGAAACAGAAAAAGCAAAACCTGAAAATGCTGCTGAACTTCAAGTCATTCAGGAGGGAATAAAGGTGGTTACAGCTCTGACAGCCGCTGCTGAGGAACAGCACCGTAAGTTACTTCCATTTCTTGTACCCGAAGCATTAAAGATGCTCAAAGTTGCCATAAATAACAAACTAAAACCAAAATGACCATTAGGAATTCAGTCCTGAACACTAATTGCTAACAAAATTGCTCACAGGAATGTTGGGTTTTTTACCCTACAGTTCAGCTAACATTTGCAGTTTTACAGTTTGAATTAAATGTTAACTTGTAGAAATACTTCCATTTAGAATTTGACACTATTTTAAAAAATTGTATATTTAAGTTCTGTTTTCAATGTTTATAGGTGCTCACTTGGTGGCCTGCTTTCTTCCCATCCTCATTTCCTTTCTTTTGGATGAAAATGCACTGGTTTCTGCTACAATCTCAGCAAAAAATCTACATGAGTTTGCTTTGCAAACTCTGATGCAGATTGGTCCACAGTACTCATCAGTTTTTAAAAATCTAATGGCCTCCTCTCCAACTATGAAAGCCAGGCTTGAGTCAGCTGTTAAAGGCAATCAAGAAAGCATCAAAGTGAAGACTACTAAACACGCAAAAAATCCTGGGAAAAGTTCAAGCATTCAGCTAAAGACCAGTTTTCTTTAAAGCCCTGTATTGTCATTTTATGCACTTTGATATCAACAGCAAAAAAGTCCCTTTTAATTTCTAGTCACAAAGGATTGTCATGAGTTGATCTCATGTATTTCAGTTTGTGCTGAAGTACTACAGGAAGTTTTTAAGAGAAAACAAGTCTCTAGATAACTTTCTCTTAGTGTAAGGCTTCTTAAATATCTCTAAACACTATGAATCAGAGGTCATCAAATCTGTATTTTTTTATTATTTTGGACTAAAATATCAGACATGCACATGCCTATATTAAAAAGAATATGGTGAACTTTACCATAGATATATTTAGGAGTATCCCACACTTAGCCTTAAGTGAAGTTAACTCTTTTTTTAAAATCAATATTTGTCAAAAATAAGTTATTGTAATTGGTTTTTGGATTTAACAGGGACATAAATCTACTTACAGGTTGTAATCTATGCTAATTACTAATTTAACACTCTGCATCATTCGTTAAACAGATTAAATATCCTTGTAAGCCTTATAATAGTTTGTTGGTGATCTCAGAAAGTTCAACTCAGTAAAGGTAATATGGATAGCTTTAATCCTAATAACATCTTGAGCTGGCCAAGGTGTGACAAATGCTGTGAAATACAGCTCTACAATGCCTCTCTGGGGACTCTGTGGTTCTTTCCAGAGTGGGACTGTCATGCATATGTAAGGATTGAGAGGCTTGGTGCCTTGCTGCTTGACACAGTCTCACTTTTCAGGATGTGTACTTTAATAAGTTTGTATTAGGGGAGCCAGGCAATTGGAGCTTACATATCCTGTCCAGGGTAGGACAGCAATTTTAACGTACTGTGCCTCAATTCAGACCTCTGCTCTATCTGGATGGATGTTCCCTGATCTCTGAATGATCGCTGATATATACACGTTACTTAATTTCTGTATCTCTGCCATGAGAGATGGAGGCATTTGAAGTCACCTCGTCTTGTGTCTATAAATAAAGTGCAACAAACTCATAATGAGTACATAGTTAACATTTTTAGTCAAGGATCGTATTTTAATATAAAAAAATAACTAGCAAAACTGCAATGGCTATAAAGTATTTTCTAAGTACAATGCATTGACTTCTTTCTTAATATGAGTATTACCTAAACCAAACACTGTCAAACTGAGGATACTATTTCCTTCTTGAATCTAATTGCTTTAAAAGGAAGAAGAAAAAAATATTTACAGAACTGAGAAACACACTGTGACTCAGGAAGAGTGTGATGTACTATATTTTATTAGACGTTTTGTATATAAATGTAATTGTAAATTGTACAGAATTAACAAGATGACCAAAGTTCTAACAATTCTTTTTTCTAATTTACATAAATAAAGCTAATTTTCTTCACTTAATATGTGTCTTAGTTATTTTATCCAATAGCAGAGGAAATCTTAAGGACTTGTGTATCAGAAAAAATATTGTTGTGTGCTGCCTTAAGGAAACTGATAATAAATGTTTGGGTTGGATGCATCAAGGTCTGTGACTTGACACTGCAGGTCTTCCTCTGTTCTGAGTAGCACAATGAGTAAATAAGTAGGACCAGGGAGATCTTCTGTGTGTAAATCCCTGTGTTGTGCCAAATGCTGAAATGTGTGAACTGTGGGAAGATGGTTGAGATGCTGTCCATCTTTCCTTGGAGAACCAGAAGTCCTGTGTTCCACCTCTTCATTGAAGTCAGATCTGTAGTTGCTGGCTGTGTTAAAAGGGACTTACATTAGATTTGGCAGTTACTCATCTTCATCTCGTTAGTATTTTTTTATCTTGTTGCTTTACCCTTCCAAGTTTACTGATGGGGGTTTTTGTTTTGTTTTGTTTCCCAAGGCTGCTTCTGGAAAATCATAGATTCTTATGAAACTTAAAAGTTTTGAGTGAAACTCAAGTCATGTTTCCTATCAAAATGGCCAAATATACTGCAGAGGAAATTAGTTGCTGTAAAATGTATTTGTGGCTACTTTTTCATTTTCTGTCATGTATAGCAATGTATCGACTTTTTTTTAATGTTGATAAGACAATCTGTTGAAACCCTGCTTTGCTCAAAAACTTTTAAGAAGCATATTCAAATTGCAAGAGCACCAAGAAAAGCTGTTAAAAGCCAAAAATTAATGTTCAGTGCAGCTTAGTCCTAGATTTCTTAGGTCTCGTTCCAGTAGCTCACAACTGAACCATTGAGAAGTGCCATAATTACATGATTTGACATTTCTTGATCAATTCTTGTGGCCACATGTGGAAAAGTACCATTTTCAACATATCTGTGTATTGCAGAAGCAAAAATAATTCCAATAAGGAGAACTGCTGCTAATTCTTAACATCAGTTGTAAATTAGGACAAATGTGTGAGCTTTATTTATCCAGATAATTAGTTTATACACAAAATAAAAATACCTGTGCCCTGAGTTCTATTTTCTTATGTACACATAAAACAATGAGTTGGATCATATGAATAAATATACTAATTTAAGATTTTATGAATTAATCTTACAGAAATAATCTTGTTTCAGTTATAAAAAGATTTTGGTCTTTAGATATCAGGTGTTTTTGATGCAGTCTTACAAGAAACTTACTTATTTCTTCAGCAAAAAAGAGAATTATGCAAGACTGCAGAGCAGTTTTTTAATTGCCTTCTTCCTTTTCACGCATTGCTTGACATGCAAGCTCTCATGTTTAGCCAAGCAAAAAGAGCCAAACATTTGTTTAGCCATAAACCAAAACCTCACTTTCGGCACTCCTGCTTCCTGTGTGCCTTGCCTCCTTTCTGATTGTTTTTTGTGCCATTTCTCTACAGGCACCAGTAAATTTTTTTCTGGTAAATTGTCTTTGCAATGAAGCATGTGGCCTGCATGCACGTTTACTTTGCATGTTTCCACTGTTTGTACAAGAAGTTTAATGGGTTTGTGTGACAAAAGATCCTGTCTGTGTCTAACCTCAAGTGCATGTGTACACATCTGAGCACATCGTGGAATGTACTATTTCAGTACTATGCAAAAATTATTTTCAGACAACATTCTGTTGACTGCAAGAAACCGGAATTAGTCACAACTGTGCAAAAGCATCACACAGCTGGGATGTGGTGGGTTCTAATTGGATACAAGTCTGTAGCACTGCAGCTGAAAAAGGGGCTTTTCTGTTAGTATTGCTTAGACTAGAACAAGTCTGAGACTGACCTGGTATGTTCCAAGGTGCGGGAGTCACCTTCAGGCTGAGAGAGGTATCAGTCCAGTGATGCACATGTCACCATAAAATAGGATTATCAAATGCATAGGAAGCATTAGGAGGCATTTTCTATTTTTCCTAGCATAGGAAGACTTTTCTATTAATGAATATCAGTTACTGATTGGAATTTCCAAAGGGATTTCTCTCCATCATCTGCTGTGGTGCCACAGCAGCATCAAAGTGAGCTCTTGCAATTGCAGGAGTGGTGGAGGGATGTAGGATAGTTTGCTAGTATATCAGAAGTAACAGTAATACTGCTTAATAGGGAATCAGGTGGAAAATTCAACAGCATTTCAATATAGTTTTAAGTTGAATAACATTGGATGTATCTGTGACAATAACAACATATGAGGGGTCACTGAGACAGTTTACTCTAAAGCTTCATCCCTAATCTCAACACTAGGTATACATGGGTTTTTTTCAGGTTCCTGAAATGTAACTCTCTTATCAGTAGACAGTAAATCAGAAACAGTTTCCAAGAAAGACATGTTGTTTCTTGACCAGTACTGGTCTACTAATACACTCCTTGTGCTTCCTGACAGTGAAAAACCTAGCCAATGATACTTCAAACTAGGCAAGAAAGCAAAGGGGACAAACCTTAGACAGACAATTACCGCTTTGTTTAGGAGGAAGATACTGCAAGGTGGATCGTTTGTCTACTTGTCTGCACTGTGGTGTCAAAAACCACTGGAAAAGTCACTCCACTGTGTCTTGAAAGCAGCACTGCTTGGCCATTCCTGATCCTGTGGGTGTTCCCAGATACTGCTTTTTGCACCTGAGAACCTCTAATCCTGAAAACTGGCTAATGAACTGTACTTCTCTGTAACCAAGTGTTAAAAGAAGTGCTCAGATTTGTCCCTAGCACTTGAGTGGGAGCAACCGTGGAGCTGTTGCTGTCGATGACATTTCACAGAGAACTCTCATTCAGTTAGCTGAAGTATGTAGCAAGCAGCTCAAGCTGTTTAATGACAGTGGGCTATAGATTCAAAGACATGAAAATTAAAAAGCATATTTGGCCACACATGACATGCTCTACCTGCCTCTAACATATTTAAATGAATAATGAAAGTCGATTATGCAAAATGAAATAAGCCAGCTGCATTTGATACATTGTGGTATCTGCACAAGGAAACCCTGAGATGCCAGCGCTATGCCACCAACCTATCCAAAATGTGTGGTTCTTACTTTGATTTTGATGTCCAGTTGTGGATTTTTGAAACTTTTTTTCCTAAAATATTCTCTGGATTCTCTGGAGGATAAATGGTTTATTCCATATAACAATTAAAGGGGAAGCATTGCTTTTGTATAGCAAAAGTAGGGCTGAAGATATTGTCTGAGAAACAGGTCAACGCAAAAGCAGGCTTTGAAAACCTCCTGCAGTAACCTGTGGTACATTAACTCAAATTCACTCACTCTGCAGCCAAATATCTGTTTTGCTTTATGGTCCTATGCCACTTCCATACTCCCACTTATCTGAAGTGCAAAATCTGATTCTAGAAGGAAGAACGTGGCATCAAATCCCCTTCCTCTATGCTTGCATTCCAGCTGCTTAACGATGGCACATGCAAGAGGAAACAAGCTGTGAGGAGCTAGTTATTGCACAGAAAAACTTACTGTTATGTATGTAAAGGGGTTTGCAGATGAAGGAAATCTCTTTCTAAAAGTTGCTGATAAGAAGCTAAATTTAGTAATGACAAAGATTGATAAAGTCCCACTCTAAGCTACAGCTTTATAATTTGCAATTGCGTAGCCTAAAAAAATGCAATTTTTTTAACCAGTGTTAATAATCATGTATTAAAATTGATGTGAACTATCTCACTGCCAATACAGAATTGCTGAGAGTCCCTGTTGCTACTAGTGGGAATTTTTTTCATATTATAACCTTCTCTGGGGATGATTTGTTTATGGTATTTTTGTAAGCATTTTTTTTCTTCCCAGTGCATTAGTTCTCTGTGTCCTTTTCCACAAAAAAAGATGAAGGTTTTGTATGAGACATTTTTTGTGGAAGTATGAAGTACAGGCCTCAGGGATTCTGGAAACAATTTTGATTTTTATCCAAAAATAGAAATATTATGCAATTTGAAAATGCAACCTATCATTATGAAGGCAAATGCTCTTAACCTCATCTTCCCTCATGTAAAATTCATGTCAAACACCAAGAAAAAATTGTCACAGATGTATGCATGTTTTATGGGAAGCACAAGGATAACTGGTTCAAGCTGCTGCCACCAAATTAACCTGAAATTCAGCTAGGGGAATAAAATAATTTGCTTATAGGAAAAAATCAGGTACTTCTTGAAGTGCATTTATTAAATAATCAAGGATGGGATGAAGAGAGGAAATAGAAGAGGTAATACAAGTGAATGTATTTTCCCCTCCAAACTGAGGCACAAGGCAAGCTGGTATTTAGCTGCCAGGGAGTCAAGCCACACAGTAATGTGGCCAGGGTGAGGGTGGGAGGGTAGATGGGCTTATTTTTAGTCTATTCCTCCCAGTTCCCTTTTGAGAACAACAAATCTGGGTATAATTTACTTCTGTAGAATGAGAATTCTTAAGCTGGTTGGAGAGAGAGTCTCAAGAACCAGTGGTCTTGAGTTGGAGCCACAATCAGTTGGAACCTAGTTCTAGGCACCCTCTAAACCATACAGTAAATGTAGATACATGCAAACCCCTGGGGCTTAAAGACTTGCAGTCTTCTGTCCTGATTTTCCCACATAACTTCAGAGATGTGTCCCCCTCTAGGTACGGGGAGGAAAGATAGTCAGGGGGCATAGTATGAACCACCAAAGTAGTTTTCTCTATGTGAGGGCAGCTGCACCCAGGGAAGCTGTGAGTGAATAACATATTTTCTGAGCTGGCAGTTTCCTGCCTTTCAGTAGGTTTCTGTGGCCACCTGCTCCTCACACAGGGGCCTGTTCTGGGATGCCACTGGTCCATGCAGCTACCACTGCTCAGGACGCTAAGTTGTGCCTCTGTGTGTGTGTGTGTTGCGTGGTAGCTCACCGTGGCCTGGCTCTGTGCTGAGGCTGTTGCTAGTCAGGTACTGCCAGGCTTTGTGGATAAACTCAAATGATACATAGAAGCTAGCTGCTGTTCGCATTGGTCTGGGCCATAATGCACGCATGTGTCTGCTTGAGATCCTTCAGAGCAGCAGTTGCTGAAGCTGTCAACACACGTGGATTTATCCACACAATGTCCTGCTCATTCTCTGCAGTTGCAACAACGTTCAGAACCATGAACTGCAATGATTTAGGATAAGCAGCAGTCATTCCTAAAGACTTCTGGAGATTTTCCTGGCCAAGACAGAAGAGAAATGGCTGTTGGATGTACTGGCTATAGAGCAGAGAGACTACAGAAGCAGCTCCTGCCTGTGGAACCTGACTTTTCCAGCATGTGGTACATCTTGGCTGTATCAACTTTACATTTGGTGGTCAGGATTTGAAACTCTATTCTTCACTGGCTTGTTCTGGACTTCACCTAAAGGAATGGCTTTCAGTGCTGTAATTTTTTCCTTCAGGAGGTATTGAATATATTAACTGTCAGGGGTTCTCTCCTGACCCTCTAGGTTTGTGAAGCTGTACCTAGACTACACAGAATTCCCTCAAAACAACTGAATCTTTTTCATGTTTTTTTTTTTTTTTAATCCATGTATTTCTAGTAAGTGCAAGCACTTAGGCAGACATGCAAGTATCTACAATCCAGTTCCTCTTCTTGCTAAAATCCCAGAACTATGTGCAACTTGCTGTTAGAGATCTTTTCTGGTTGTCGTCCTTATGATCAGGTAGCCAACACCCAGCCATGACTTACTGAGTGACTTCTGCTGGGTACAAGTGCTAGAGGGCAATATGCTCTAGACAGCGAACCAAGAGATGGCTGTGGAGATGGGGCAGGCCAGAGAAAAAAGCAGCAGGAAAGGAGCAAATACAAAAGCTGCTGAGGTGTAGCAACAACATTCTAGGGAGATTTTTCAAATCAAGCAAATGCTGAAGGATTAGCACAGGACAGAAAGGAAGGAACGGGGAAGCAGAACCCTCAGAGACACATGCCTGGGTAGTAAAAAAAGGAAGAGAAAATAATAATTAAATCAGTCACCTTGTTGATTCATTGCTTTAAAACAGCCTGTGTGAAATATCATAACTTAATAGTTGACTGGAATCCTAAAAAATATTTTACAAATGAAACTGCTCTGATTTGTAGAGTTCACACAGTTTTCTGTTATGTGAGATTTGCTTGTTCTATTTTGTACTGCCTATTATTTAGGAAAAGAAGAGACTGCCAACCATCCACGAAAATCAAAGCACAACACTTTGTAGTAGCAGCACAGGATGAGACAAGTTAACAACATTACTATAAAAAGTAACACAGTCACTTGCAGCCAATACTGGGAATCTCTACCTGTTAATAAAATATGTAAAGCCACCACAACGGGATCACATTCTGTACAGTCTCTAAATAAACCATGAAAACAGCCACTGCAATGATGGAAACTTCATCAGAAAGCACTATTTGTTACACACACACACACACAAAGGAAAAGTTTTAAATATGCAAAGTAGGAAGACAAGTTTGCAATGATGTAACTCATCAACTGCAAGAGCAGCCACACGCCCTGGTTTCCACTGCCTTTTCAGTACTGGTTGCAACACCCGTGCGTACACGCTTTGGATGTTCTCATCAACAGATTTTGAAATTACTTGTAAGGAGTGAATTGAATTGAATGGCAAAATTTTCACCACTCTTCTTAGATTCGGATTTTGACCTAAATAGGTGGATAGCCTTTGGAAATGAAGACTATTCTTTGGTGAGTGTTCAGAGGCCAGAGAAACCTCAGAGTTGGGAAGCGTCACTGTTCAGTGGCAGATGAGTTTTTTTAGGGCAGGTAGATGGGACCAGAGTGCGCTTACTGGTTCCTGGTTACTGTGATCTCAGGGAGCTGCCAGCTGCCTGTAGTTGCTGGCAACAGCTGAGTCCCTCCAGGGCAGGGAAGAGAGGATAAATACCTTCAGCCTTTAATTATAGCTTATTCTTACTCCCCTGTTAAGAAGAAATGGAAGTTACTGATAACACAGTCTGCACAAAGTAGGCCTAAGATGGGAACTGGTTTTTAAAAACACAAATAAACGTTCTTGTTGTCCTTTTGGGGAGAGAGAGGTACTGTAAACAAATCATGGAGGTGCCAGAGAAAACATTCTGTGAAGAGTGAATATTGCTGTGCCCTTGTTTGTGCCTCCCCATCCCAACCCCACAAGAGAGAGTCTAGTCACTTGCAAAATGCCAGCTTTATCAACCTTGGTACATGTGCATTGTGGCCACATGGACTGCTGTCATGCAAATAAGATTCTTGCTGTACAGGTTATCTGGTTAAGAAGTCCTAATAGTAGCTGGTAGCAAATGCTATCTAGAAATCAGAGCTCCTGAACTTCTTCGCAGCTACACCAAGGCCACTGAATTGACATTGATAACCGAGTTGTTCCACTGCAAAATAATGTTTGTGAAGTGGTCAAGGTTTTAAACTTCTCTCATTTCTAAGTCCAAGATTATCCTGTGTCTTAGCTGAACTGTGTTGACTCCTATTCTACAAACTAGATCACTAGAACTGGTAAGTAAATTCTCAGTAATTAACATTGTACCAAGGTGAACATTGTACCAAGTAAGACAGAATCCTGAAAACAAAATAATCCCTAGAAACCTCAAAAAAATTAATAATAATTTGATATTATTTGTAAACTTGATAAAATTGACTATTTAGCACTACGCTGTAAAATGTTTCTATAAGATAAGTGTGTAGGGAAGCTTTTTTCCCTGGTTTGTTTCTGGTCTAAAATCACATTACTCCATTTCTTCAAAGTAGATTAGACTCAAAAAACAGATGGGATACATTCATGAAAGGGTGGTAATGAGATTAATTTCATCTTTTTATATTTTGGTATCTGATCAGTCACTAATTTTTTGGTTTCCAAGCTGGAGTTTGTGGAACTGTTTAAGTATTGAAACGTACAAAAACGTGGTAGCCATTATTTTTTTTCCTGTAGGTCCACCATTTACTGCTTTCTTCAGACATCTTCTGGTGTGATCTGAACTTTGATGTAAGGCTGAGCTTAAGGTTATCCTGCAAAGACCATTCTGATTCTGTGGCTCTGAAAGCAACACTTAAGCACAATTTAAATAAGTCCTAACATTTTGGCAGCCAAACCTTGATTTTAAATACTGAGATTTCCTGGAATTTCAAGTTATTTTGCATGTAAAGCTTAGTCTGGAGTGAAAATGGGAGAAAGGAAGGAAAAAAGATTGGACAGACTGCCAAGGAAAGTTTTGAATTTGCTGTAAATTGGATTTAGATGTGGCATCATTTCTGGTGAGGAAAAAAAAAGTAGTAAAGGGGGCTATTTTCAGAAATATTGTATCATTGGTATTGAACTGGTTTAGAGGTTTTTTGCTAAGTGTTTGCACTGACCTATCAAATAGACACAGCCTTGCTACCCCCATCACCAGGCCTGAATGAAGGTACTGTGTGGACCCCCCCAAGGGGTTCCTGCTGGGACAGGAGGGAAAGCAGGAGCTTGTGGGTTGAGTGGCAGAGGACAAATGTACTTAGGAGTGCCTGCAAGGTGCAGGGGGTTCTGTGGGACTCCCAGCTCCCTCCTATCAGTTCTACTTGATCTTAATAAGAGAAGTTTATGTGTAGGATGTGTCTGTCATCTGAAGGATGAGGTGGGAGAGGCCTGTTTGAAGGATTGAAAACACAATGAACCATTTTTTCCATGTAAGCTATAGTTTTGGAAAACTATTTAAAGCATTCTGGAGACCAAAATGTGTTTCCTTAAAAATTCTTTAAACTTCTGTGAAAACTGCACCAAACAGACAGTTGGTGTCAGTGGTATGGGAAAGGGGAGAGAGAATGGGGAGCTCTTTCAAAGGAATGCTGGGGCAGGTGTTGCTACAGTCTCAGAAATGCTCTACATCTGACATGAAAGGCCCTGAGGAACAAAATATTTTATCAGTCAGGATTGGTCTTGCCGTGCCAAATAGCTGTACCAATAGAGGCTGCTGCCTGAAAGGAAACCCAGCAGCATCACTGTGAAGTGATAGTGAAAGTATTGTTTCTATTTACATAATTTATACTAATAAAATTAATTCTAATATTTAAATTGTCAGTCTTATTTAAAACTAAGGCCATCAGAATGAGAATCCTCTAACACAACTGCATATTTCAGATCGTTAGTACAAGATAGATTAGTTTTGCATGATTTTTTATTCTGCTATTCTATGTTTTTATAAATCACAACTTGTACTGGCAGGACTGTCCTTTAATATTAGTTATTTAGTTTGCTTTTAGTTCTCATCTGTGATTTGTGCTTACTCTTGACGGCATAAAGCATCACTGAGCTAAGCCAAGAAGTGTCAGCATGCACCAGCACTGTGTTGGCTTCTGCCAGTGCAAAAAGCTGATTAATTTAGCTACAGAAGCAGAGTGGGGAGGGAAACAAACCTGGAGTTAACACAGAGTCAGCACGACCTTATACAGAATTCAGCCATATTAATGACATACTCATCGAGGGTGCCAGTTTCTCTTTTTCTAAGGTAAATATGTAATGTACCACATGGTACAATTCTAATGAGCTACCTTTTCTTTAAAAGCAATGAATGCAGATGTGTGGTAACGGCAGTGGTGTTTTCAAATCCTCATATTTTGGAATGTCCCTACTATGTCCCTAGTTGACTATGATTTACAGAATACAGTTGATAATGACACAGACTCTCTCTACAGTTCAAATTCTGCTGCACAACTAAAACAGCCATATGGGGGTGTATAAAACTGCTGTGTCAGAGCACAACATCACCTTAGGTGCAGTTAGGTACAGGTTAATACTGGAAGGCAGTAAGGAGTCAGATATTTAGCTTGTAGGAGAGACAAAGCTGTGTATCATTTTACAGCTGAGAATGGCTTGATGGTTGCATCTTCTAACCCTTTTAGGAGACAGTTCTGCTGAAGTATACTGTGCTGTGCTCCCTTTCTTTCTAGTGCTGAGACAGAATCCTTTCCTCTCGGTGCATCTTCCTTGTCTGTGGGTCACCCCTGGGCCAGGAGGTGCAGGCTAGCTTGTAGCCGTGATCCATATAGAGTGCAAATGCAGAGGAGCTTCTGGTTTCCTCTTGGCTTTCTTTGCACAACAAAAAGAGTTAGCTCAATATAGTTGGGAGACCACTAATGTGTAGACTTTGGAGTTAAACTACTAAGCAGCTTATCAGCATGGACTGTGTTACTCTCTGATCTGCTTTGTAGCCTTTGTCTGAATGTTCAGTTTACTGTTAACTCTGAGGTGGAGGATGTCTTTTATCTCATGTGTACAGTGAGGCCTGAAGCTTCATTGGGGCCTTTCAATATTTAAAATGTCTATCAATGACACTGGTCCTCCACTGTGGAATACTTGGGAATCACTAGCATAAGATTCAGCAGCCCCAGGCTATTCCTTCTCTCATCAGGATCAGAGTAGGGACTGGGACATAGACTAATTGTTGTATGTGAAATGCTACTTCAAAAATGACATAGACAAAGGTTTTTCTCCAAAATAACTGCTGACATTGTCAGTGCAGCACACCACTTACTCTGAGAACATGTTGTAAGCAGATAACATTTCTCTATCAAAATAACTGTCCAACACTCCCTATAAATTAGCTTGCAAGAGGCAATCTCGATGGTGCTTCTCACTGAAATACAAGCAAAAAGTTTATCAGGTCTTTGTACTTTGATCTGCAGCTTGCTGCTTCTTAAATGAACAGAAGAGAACTACCACTAGATCTGAGTCTGGGTTTCACCTTAAAATGTCAAGCCAGCTAAGAATCTGTAAAATCTGAAAATCTGAAAATTCTGTACACTCTGTTTAGCTTAACTTCTATAATCACTGCTAGTATTTGAGCCCAATTGCATGCTGGCCCAAACTGATGAGGCCTTACTGACATCTGTAGAATGGTATTTCTTTACAAAGATAATTTGGTCTGCTGATCTAAAGGCTGGCACTGTATGAAAAAAATGGGTAGAGTACATTCTGTCTTTGATGCAGACTGACACAAAATACTTAATCATTTTAGTGAGTTACCTCTGTCCATCGAGACCAGTGTTTACACAGAAATTTTGCAGACAGCAAAGCCCCAAAGAGCTAATGTTTTACAGTACAAAATTATAACCTTATAACACAGAACTGATAGGAAAAGCACATGCAATACACTTGGATAAGAAAATAATGCTTGTGTCTTACCGTCTATAACTAAGAGTCAATGCAAACGGAACACTGATATTGAAACACTTAGCTGCAGCAACTTGGGCTGGGATTGGACTGGAACTACTTTACAGCTGACTTCATTTTTTAAGGTACTGGTACCAAGGGCACAGGAACTGAAATATAAAATCCTGTGCACTAGTGGAAGTAATCTGTGACCTGTTCATGGATATTCAATTTTACCAGTATAAGTCAATGGGTGCAAAATGGGTAAAACGTAGAGTACAAAAAGAAAAATTGATATGAATCATTTATCCTGTGCTACTCACTCACTCATCAGGTGGAGCTCTGAACTTCTAAGGACTTAAAACGTAGGTGATCAAACTCTTAAAAAATAGGTCAATAAGCATGCCTCAAAAAAAAAGCAACTTGTAGTTTTCCTTATGTTTGTGTTAGATAGTTAACTGAAAGCTCTTAGGCAAATTATTTGATAATTACACAAATTTTCTTCCATGGCCACTTATTCTCCTACAAAAATGCAGCTCTGCCACAAAGCTATCTACTATCAGATCAAAAAGATCTCCTTAATTGGCCTGGGTCACAGTTTGAAATGTAGTGAGCAAAGATAGTGTTTGGAACCTTCGTAACTGTATATCCACATCTTTTCTCCTGCCAGAAGTGCTGTTTAATCCAGTATAGCCCAGTATGAGGACATTTGAGATGTATGAGTTTCTCGTTCACAACCTACTTCTTCTAAGATCTTTTCTAAACAGGAATGTGTCAATTTGTTTTTAATGTCCTTGTTGTGTTTCTCATCCTTTTCCTCACATTCAGCATAACAGAACGAATTTCAGGGCTTTGATCTTTAGGGCCTATTTCTGCTCTTTTGAAAAATATTTGTGTTAAGGAAGTTAAAAAAAAAAAAGGTAAATCAACAAAAGGAAAACAAAAGCTAAGAAAATGGGAGGAATCCCCACAGCATAATTTACTGCATTCACTAGCAATGGGCAAAGAATGAAAATCAACCCTGTTGATATTAAAAGTCCTTCATCTCTACTTGCAGACTTAGTTCTCCATTTTCAGACAGTTCTATTTAATACAGTTTGTAGCCTGGGAACAAGTTCAAAGGGCACGGTAGAGGGCAAATCCCAATACATGTGTAATGTGATCTTCATTTATTAATAAAAATTAATGAAGAGAAAATTTGGTACACAGTTTATTGCCTGTAATATACTCCTTAAGGAATATGCATTCTTTCCTTGCAGGAGCGTGGACTTGAGGATCTGCAGAAACTGGTTTCACATCACTAGAACAATTCTAAGCAAAGTCATTTCACACTTCTGACAAGGATTTAAGTTGTTTCAATGGCACTTTTCATACAAACCAAACAATCCAAGCTTAATTGAGATTGCAGAGTGTTAACTTTCTGATCAAGCAAACCATCAGTGGAGTATACTACTTTCCCATTTTCCCTAAATGTCATCAGTGGGGCAAGGAAGTTTTCCTGTTTACAGTAGTAAATGATAAAATTTTCTTCTTATCTGTCTTATGTGCCCTAGGATAGTGCTATTATTGAATTTTACCATGCTCTACCACACTATTCTGATTCTTTTTCCTGGTTTGAATGAAGGACATCGCTCTTTTCAATTAGCAACTAACCCAGAAATTCAGGTTTTAGAAGCTTGAGATTGTTTCTTCTTTTTGCATGTCAAGACAGTCAATAGTGGTGAATAGGGCATAATTTCATGACAAGAATTTTAAAAGGTGTCAGTAAGCTTTTCAAGTATGTAAAAATTACAGTCTTTTCAATAAAACTCTAAGGTGGATTTTTTAAATCCCAGAATATAGAAGAATCATTTTGTGTAAAAGACACTTTCTTCTTTTTGTAAGTCTTCTCATCAGCAAAGATCATTCAAATTAATTCATAATACTTCCTTGAAGTTTTGGGAGACGCATCAGATGCTTGGTAGGATTACATGTGTTTTACTCCTGTAACAACAGAGTAGAACTATGAGGAAGAAATACCAAATCTTAATTAACCTTCTGATTCAGAAAGTTATAATGTAGTCTGTGCCATTAAAACAATAAGAAGTCCTGTGATCTGAGTCACAGATCTTTCCTTGCACTTGTCTTGGATTGGGATTTATTGCTGTTGCCTATGGTACTAGTGGACAGGGTAGAGCTAACAGCCTGAAATAGATAACTCTTGCCTAAGTTGTCTCACTTTCCCCTTGGCAACTGGAGGTAGAAGGGACATGAATAAGGGCAGCTTAATTTCTATTTTATGTCCAAAGTAGTGATATAGCTGAAGCTAAACTGATGTAAAAAGTAGTTAACTGATATAAAGTTTACTCATTTCCCATTTTTCAGCCTGGGAAGGCAAAAAAGTAAATTTAAAATAAAAAGCATTCCACAAACAAAAAACCCCACATAAGTGAGTTTACTTAGGAAAACAAACACTGTGAAGCATATGATTTTGATCAATAATTTCAGAAAGAAGAAAAGATAATTTCAGAGTATTTGCAGTTTTCTGAAAAACATGCTCCTCTGTAGGCAGCTCTGAGGATAAGGAGCTTCCAGGAATCTGAGCCTCTCCTGAGGAGGAGTCCTGCAAGCTGAGCAATGACTCAGCCCCGTACCTCAGTAAACACCAGCCACCAGTATGTCACTCGCATATTTATCAAGTCAACGTCAGTCGTTCGCTCACCACATGGGCGCGTAATTGCAAGAGCTGGCCTCCCCAGGAGGAAACCTCTCACCCAGCGCCGGCTGCAGGCTTGCGTCAGACCCACGCCGTAAACACAGCTCGCCGTGCAGCAGCACGGGGTTGTTTGCTGATTGCCGGGGCTGCAAAGACTGGCACGTACTTTTGGAAAGCCAAGACGCTGACACTATGTTTGTGCTCCCCAGGCTTGTGCAACAGTGGAGTGGCTAAGAAGAGGCTGTGATAACTTAGGAGGATTTAAATCAAAAAAGCTTTTCACAACTCCATTTTATTTATGAAAAAAAATGTTTTCCATACCAAAATCTTAACAATATACTTAAATAGCCAAATTCTATAAAACTAAATCTTACCTGACACAGCAAGAAAGCTTCTGTAATATATGATCTAATTGCTTTGCAATGTGTAGTAAACATTTAGTAACTTTTTCTTTAGAAGTGTAACATTCACCCAAAAAATGAAATGTGTGGAGGTTTTTTTTTCTGGATTTGGAGGAGTAGGTACTTTCAGTGTTTTCAACTACATTATTGTGTGGGTGGCAGAGAAAAAAGTGTTAAAGCAAAAGAATAAATAATCCATAAATATCCTAACTGTTTTATTTGACTGGGCACAGCCCTGGTCTTCAGCATAAACTACTCACTTAAATTTATGGAGGTGTTCAGGGTCTGCTTATGTCACCCTCTGTTCTATTTACTACAGAGGTGTGATATTTTTGGAAACATCAACTTGGCATGTGTGTAGAAGTAGGCAGACAGCTAACAAAAACATCAGTTATCCTGGGTTCCAGTTGCTGTATCAATTGAAAAAATATGAAGGAATCTGAGGCCTCTTGTTTTGTTTGAATTGTAGGTGTATTTCAGTTTGATTATTGGTTAGCTTTGTATTTTCTGTAACAAAAGCCCAATCATTCCAGTCTGAAGCTTTCAATCCTTACTGTCACACTGTGACATTAAGAATGCCTGTGACATTCCTTCTGCTATCAGCTAAAAACATATAGAAAACACCAGCCTGAATATAATATAAAAGCAGTAATAAATGTTATACTTCTTTGAGCTATAAATGAAGAAACACTTAGGTTTTTTCCCATCGTGAGAAGATTTTGCAGAATCCTAGCCAAAAGTGACTTGTTTTCAAAGAGAATTAAATCCTTTTGAGAACACCTGCAATTTCTTCTTGTTGAGAAGCTGTCTCGAGTGGAGTGTCCTTTACAACATGTCTCAGAATATCTCTGTGTCTGCAACCCAGTCCCTGATCCTTGCTACCCCTGTGGCATATTTTACTGTTGTTCATGTGTCCCTGACATTATTGTAGTAATTGTGCCGACATTTTCTCTTTTAAAGCCAATTTTTAATTTTCAGGTAAATACTCAGCAAAAATGATGGTTATTGTTCAATATAACACTCTACAAAGATCAATCTATGTTGACCCTATGTGGCCTAATTTCCAAAGGCATTGTCAGTCACTTACACGTGTGGTCTGCTCAAGCGTAGTCATAAAGAGAAATTCTGTTTTATAGCATTATTTAAGACTTAATATAGTAACATGTCTCAGCAACTCACAATTCCGTAAGTGCTAAGACTTTTCTGACTCCAGCATTACTATCTCCTTATTTTGTAAAGGAGGAAACACAGACATGCAGTGATTAAGGGATTAGGCCAAGGTCATACATGAATTGTGTGCCAGCTAGTGTTAGCATTTAGGTAATTTTCTAACTGAATGGAAAATATGTACCTTGCACAAGTACAGGGAACTGGAGTTGTTTTTGCAATTTTCACACAATGCTCATTGTGGTTTTCTTCAAAGCAGCTACAACAGTCAAGCTCCAGTACTTCTCACTTCGGTCTATGCCATCACTTGTGTTCCCTGTCTGGCTGCACTAATCCACGTAAAGTTCTTCTTGCTCAGAAGGCTTAGGCCCAGCACTAATGGAACTTTCACAGGAAGTGAAAAAAATTATTAATCAGTTAATGAACATATATACATATTGTAAGAAGTATATAATCAATAAAGGAGAAATTATCTTGTCAGCATTATTTTTCAGGTTTGCTCTGGTGAAGAAATTGCATAATGAGGAACAAAAATCACTAGCAAACCCTTAAATATTCCAAATGTATCACAATGAAAAAAGATCCTGATTCCTGACTGAAGCTGTAATACATTACTCAGTATACTTCTTTGAGTAAAAAATAAAAAAAGGATATAAGAAATTGGGCAATTAATGCAACAGGACATAGAAATATTTATGTTTCTCCATTTAGAAACAACTGTATACAGCACTGAAAGCTATTTCCAGTATTTAAGTTTTGTACTCCTGCTTAATAGTACTTTAAATCCATGATTCATATTCTTTTCAAGTACATTTAAAGTGTTGATTTTATTCCTAAATTTATCTTTATTTAATATCCTCATATTGTCCACAAATAACCCTGTATCTTTCCAGACACCTGAACCAGAAACTTCATTCTATGTGAAAAGAGTGAAATGTTTGTTTGATTTCAAAGTTTTTGGTCTTGTCAAAATTTGGGGTTTATTTTTGGTCTTCAGAAGAAATTAATAATATTTCTTTAACTGAAAATTTTCTTTGTGAAAAAAGCAAAGGCAGCTGCTCTAGCATCATGCAACAAGAGCGAGGTCACTTAGCAGATGCAGGTGTCATAAGTTTCACCTAATTCTGCAGCTTCTGCACTGGTGAAAAGTTAAAGAAGATCAAGTTTCTAAATTAAAAGATTGTAGACTCAGTCCTCCTACTGCTTTGTGTCCTTAACTTTAAGCATATCAGAAGTCTTCCTGACCTCTGAAGGACAAGCACAAGCAAAGGATACGCATGTAAATCTCGGCTGGGCTGGAACAAGTCGCAGTTAACAGAGATGTAATACGGTAAGACAGGAAGGCTAAGCTGCCTTAGAAATCAGAAGCAGAGACAAAAGAACTACTGTTCTTGTGTTCTGAATAAAACCTGCACCAATAAAGATAACACTTTCTAGAGGTGTTATTACAATGTTGAACAATAAAAATGTCGGCATTTGGCAAGTTTTAGCCAAGCATGACTGCTACTGCCTTTTTGTTCAGTGTGTAGTTTTAGCCTCCTAATTACAGGAAATGTCTATGATGTAGGTAGGAGTGACATTCAAATGTACAATAATCTTATTTACTGTACTTATATTAATAGGCTTAAATTCCTTTGCAAAACACGTCATCCTACAGAGAGGGAAATTATTTTGAAGATCCTTCATTTTAAATTTCTAGCAATTTGTTTCCTTTGTCTTTTGATCATTTGCACGGTAATTGCACAGCATTTTGCAGCACGTATGGCAGCGGAATACTCTACGGCAAAAGGTGTCTCAAGCTACACAGCGTGCAGCACTACAAACTCACTACTCGGTAAGAGCAACCTAAAACCTTCGCTCGGTAAGACCCAATATTGCGACATTTAAATCCGCTCACCAGATCTCCTTTAATGGAGGTGCTGGAGGGGGATCAAAGTGTTTTCAAGAGTGGCCCCTGAAAAGTATAAGCCCCACCCTAAATATAAAGAATATTATATTGAAGTAAATAACCAGAATATGGCAAGAAATAAAATGACCTGTAAACCATAAAAAAATAAATCCCCACGCAGCCAGGGAAAGGCCACCCGAACCGACGAGGGCCCTTCGCCGGGCAGGCCGCGACCGGGGCTCCCCGGGACCTCATTCCCAGCTCCGCAGCGGCGGCGCGGGGTGGAGGGGGCCCGCGGGAGCGGCTCCTTCTCCCCAGAGGCTTCCGCAGCGCCCCCAGCGGCCCCTCGGCCG
>VZTH01011475.1:776392-803475 GCA_013397815.1 Aleadryas rufinucha | reverse complement strand
GGCCCCTCGCCACGCTCCATGTTCTGCGCGGTGGTTCCTGTACAGCCCGTCTGGGGTGTGAGAACAGCAGGTGCCTGTGTCGAACTTACCCCACTTTCGCTGTCTCTTAATTTTCTTGCTTCTCTCGCTATCACCCATCTCCCCGCTCCCGGAAATAACGATTTAGTCGTGTTAAGGAGAGGTAGAATACTTACAATACGATCCCACTTTTACGGGCTGAAAGTATTTTTATTTAAGATTAGAGCAGGAAATGCAGTCTGTAAACAGCTTGAAGAATCATAGGCATTGTTTAAAACACGAAAAAAAATGAATTTACTAATATTTAATTACTTTTTAGAGTAAGATAATGTCAAATATATAACTGGCAAGCAGTAGTTAAAGGGATCTGTAATATTATGGTCCTAAATTATATAAAAATCCTATTTGTTGTACTTCTGTCACATCTTTGAGTTCGAAGCTATTGTGAAAGAGCATTGCTGATTCAGTATGTGTTTCTTCATATAATACTAATTTCTGATTCCCTTTTGTAGACATGCCCTTGATGGAGTTATTTTTTAACTATTAACTCATTAGCAGCAAGTAAACAAGTAGTCAGACTTTGTCCAGATCAAGCTTCTCCCTCCCACATCACCTCCCCCTGGTTTGTGGGGACACTGTCCAGTATTTCATATTTACCTATGAATTTGATAAACTCCTTCTTCTTCTCTAAACTGTATTTTAAAAGAGTATTTTTTTTCTTGGATGTCTAATTTAGAGGGATTGGCTTGTAACCTATTAATTTTTATATGAAAGTAGTCATGTTTGCTGTGTTCTTAGGCAAGGGAGGTGAATTTGACTGTTAAAGACAAAGTAAAAAGCAAGCACATATGTCAAAAATATCATAACATTTTAAAGGGACTTTTTTGGTCTTCAGCATGCCCAACTATGGCATTGGGCCAGCAAATAATATTGTTTTCCTTATATGTATGTGAATTATTTGAATTATTCACCGAATTTTTTGGAAAGCTATCAATTAATTTTTTTTTCCAGAAAATCCCTGAATAACCCAACAAACCCCTAACTTTTGAAAATGGAAGTGATTCTTAGGTTATCTTTTTTTATCCTTTGGCTTAAAAAGCCTATTTTCCTTATGTTTGAATGGTATTTTAAAAGATGAAGGATTCATAAAGGTTTCCAGAGATTCTGCAAGTCTGTAATTGTACATTTCAGTTTTTTGGTTTATGGATTTCTATTTAAAATGTGAAATTCAGTATCTTTCTATATTTGAATATTTTCATGAGAAGGTGATCCATCTCTCATAAAGCTGAACACTTCATAATAAAGTGATATTAAAGGAAGGGGATGGACAAGACCACGTTGTTTCTCTTAGCTTTAAGAATACACAAAAGGGTTAAGCACAATTTTTCTAGCTTTAATTTTGAGTTATCCTCAAAATAGAACAAACTCATTAGCTTATAAAGCTTGAAAAAAAACCCCTTTGCTGATAAAATATGTGAAAGTTTCCCCAATTTCAGCCCAAACATATGCTATACATTTTAGAGAGGAGATAATACAGAAAGTTTTATGACAAGATTGTGATGATGTTTACTTTTTTTGCTTTTGCTCGCTAGGTGAAAACTGCAAAAGTGTGAGGCTGACTGAAGAGAGAAATTAATTGTGCTGAAGTTAGTCTGGCTTCGACAATTAAAGGATATTTTTGGTACTTTTTAATTGGAGGCGGCTTTTTTTTTTTAATAAAAAACCATGGCAGATGTGGATCCAGACACATTGCTGGAATGGCTGCAGATGGGGCAAGGGGATGAAAGAGATATGCAGCTAATAGCACTGGAACAGCTCTGCATGCTGCTTCTGATGTCAGACAACGTGGATCGCTGTTTTGAAACGTAAGTAGTTTTGGCTTTTGTTTATGGAATGTTATTTTCCCCTTTCTGTAGCTGAATATAATATTTAACATTCCTAGAAACTTTCAGCCTCAAAAATGTTTTTACAAATGGAACTTCCGTTTAGATCACTGAAATCAAATGTTTCTGTTAATGTCACATGAAGTACCCTTGTCTGATTAAAAGTGTGGTGGTGTTTGGGTGATACGCAGTGCCTGTTCTGACACATGAGCCAATTGCAAGTCTTAATACATTTCTTTAAATTAAATGATGTGGTTTTGTGGGGAGGTGTTGTTGGATTTTTTTTTTTTTGCCTGTTTTTTGTTTGGTTTTGTGTGTGTGTGTTTTGGTTTGGTTTGGTTTTTTTTGGTAGAGAAAAAATTTTTTTGTGCTAGGATTATAATGATCACCTAGATATATTTAAGCATCCATACTCTCACAATACTTTTATCAGGGAATATAGTAGCTTGTTTTGAGTTCTGTAAATCCAAGCAAAAATCACAAACAATAACCACTGTTCACACAAATATTTTGCCCCTTCTTTGGAGCATGTTGCTGTTCATGCCACCCTCTTTCTCAACTGCATTTGTACACATAATATAGCACAGTCCCTGCACTCAATCGTTTTTATATTTCTCACTGCACAAAATGCTGATGAATCGCTTCTGTTATTTGAGTGTTGCTGTGCTTGTGTTACACTACTTTCTTTGAGGGCCCACCACTAGGCTGGGAGAGGTAGCAGAAGTGTCAGCAGTCACAACTTTTACTTTTTTCGTTGGTTTCTTCAGTTCTGATTTTCATGCTCTTGCCTCTCTTCCTTTCCATGGTTTTTTCCATTGCTGTCAGTTTTTATGATGAAGTATGGCTAGTGTTTTTCACATACAACATGCTCTTTAGGAGTGTGGATTTAGAAGCATTTGAGAAGGTAGCTGTCTGTTACACTGTTTAGTTTTGTAGCTCTGAAGGAAACAGTTTTCGGACTTACCTCTTAGAAGCTGTTCCCATGACTGCGTTTATTACAGGAAAAGTAAAATTCATAAATCTCTAAAATTTGGATTTGTAGTAGTTGCAGAGCATTGAGCATAATTTTATGCAGTGCTTTAGAATTTGAAATTGCCTGTTCTTTGTCTTGATGAGCTTACAGGTAAAATTTTGACTTGAAGAGCCTTACTGTCGGGAGATCCATTCAACTTCCCTATCTGTCCTCATGCTACTGATACTGGTGGAGCCTCAGAATTCACCATTGTAGAAAAAAACCTGGTTGCTAAGAATGAATTTTTCTGATGAATCTGGGTGAACTGCCTGCTTCAGGATATTCTGCTATCTTCTGGGTATTTGAGAGTCAGGAATGAAATGTCAGCTTTTAAAAATATAAACCAGTTGTGGGTTTTAGGCATCTTATTTAGAACAGACTTTTATTTCAATATAAATGAATTAAATAGTCCAAGCGCCTTTTTTTTCTTGAAGAGTACATAATGAATGCTCTGTTATTGCCTGTTGTGGTTTTAAAATTATTTATGTCTGAAAGAAGAAATATCTAAAATGCCATTTGGCATTTTAATTTTTCTTTTGAGTCTTGGTATAGTTTAATTTTACTGGTCTTCTAAGTTCTCTATTTCTTTTGCTCTTGTAAGTCTTCCTCAAAAAGAAAAGAATGAAGTGTAAATAGGGCAAGAAGTTACCTAAGTTCTCTGCCTGTTGAAGTGATTTTGCAATAATGTTAAAACTGCTACTTTTTATTGGCTCTGCGAATATACTCAAGTGTACGATCTGGTACTATGGTATTTGGTGAGCTGACACGGTCGCTTGTTGCCTTCTTCCCATTTGTCACCCACGCTTTTTACTCCACCCAACCATACTCTTGTTCCTGCCACTGTCAGGGCTTACTGGACTCCTCCAGTTCCCTGCAAGTGCAAGCTGCTCTTTAAACCTGCTGAAGAAGTTCGTTAGTTTTCTGCTGTTACAGTGAGTTACAGCATGTAGAGAGGTGTCTGATGAGCCCTGGAGGTGGAACTGCATAACTGGAAATATGGGAGAAGCAGAGAGAGGTATACAGTCTTCAGTGGAGAACTTCTCAGTGATTGTCTCAGGTGCTTATGGGTGTCTGCATTTCAAGGTGACTTTATTTTGGGACTCCGTAAGAAATAGACGATGTCTTGAAAAGTATTTTTAAGGTCTTTCCAAATGGCAGTTCAAATAGCTAAAATTGTGATGTGCTGAGAGGGTGTAACTGCAATAATTGTGGATAATATTTTATAGTTCCTTTTCAGCTTGTTTTTAAAAGGAATTATTGTTTGCTGAAATAGGAGATTTACTGTGTGACAGAAGGTCTGCTAAACCCCCATTTTTCAGGAACTAATTTTGAAAATATTTTCAGTGCATGTGTGATCTAGAACATGGATGTATTTTTCTGTTGGTAAGAAAACCAGCCTCTAGACTTTACAAATGTTTTTTCTTCTACTAAGTAAGAGCAGCATTTCCAAGTTTTTGGATGCTATGCGGATGTTATTTGAAGATCTTGTAATTGTTTATTGCTATTAGTTATATGTTGACAAAGCTTTAAAGAAAATTTTTTGTCTATGAAACTCAAACACTGCAACATGGACTTTTAAAACAGTCAGTTTCTTGGAGAATTAAATGGGATGTTTTTCAGAGGTTAGAGTGACTTTAAATATTAAGTATTAGTCCACTTTTACATAAGAAATTATTTGCTTTTGTGATGTAAGCTAAGAAAAAGCCCATCATTTTACTGAAGTACATCTGGTGATTAAAAGCTGCATATGGTGAGGACTGGCAAAGCTGTGAAATGAGACCACATTAAAAATATTGACCTGAATGCTATGCACCATCTCTAAAACCACAACACAGTTTCAATACTGCCTTCTTAAGGAGTTAAGGGAAATACACAACCTTACTTAGCAAAGAAAGCACAGAGTTGGAGGGGAAAAAAAGAGTATTGAAGTGTTGGATTCAGAACCTTGCACTTCATTTTTGTGGTAAAGTAACGGGGTTACTTTGCAAACATGTTCTGAAGGAAATTATATAGCTAATGATAAAGCTAATAATTTGCTTTTGTACAAGAGTAATGGATATTGAAACTAGTGTTTCAGATCAGCTCAAACCCAGAAGCAGGGTGGTGTATTTCATAATGTTCTTGCAGAATTCTAGCAGCATCACAGCAGATTTTGGGGTATGCAGCTGATTAACAGGTAGTGCTGCCAAATAATTGACGTTTCTTTACTTCTTCCCAGATTTACATATTACATCCGGTTAAATTATTTTGGAAGTTACTCATATGTTAACATTACAAAAATCAGGGGCATATTCATCTTCTGGTGATAATGAGTCATAGACACTGCTAGTCACTTGGCATGAAGAATGGCTAACATTTTACCAGCAGCAAAAGCCAGTAGCTTCTGTTAAATAGTTGAGTTGGAGTAAAACAGCAAAACTGTTATGATTGTAAGTGTTAGTCCCAAATTGTAGTTAAACTGTGTGCTATTAAATCCACTTGAACAGGAGTTTAAAGAATGCATTTAATATAACCTTAATTGAAATTACGGGTTTTTTTTTTGTCTTTTAAATTACCTGTAATGCTTTAAATGTATGTAGAGGCTCTTAGTTAACAATCTCACATTATTAATGTAACCCTTTTCCACATAGGTATTTCAATTTATTACTTTTTCACCTCGTGTGATTGCTTCATTTTTTTTGGTGAAATAAAATTAGAACTCTTCTGGTTGAGCTTTCTGTTGCTGTCTGTCAGAGCAAAAGTACTTAGCAATTAATTACAATGAAAAGTTGTAGAAAGAGGCACTAGTATAACAAAGTAAGACCTGCTTAAAACCATTTTTACACAGCAGATGAAATAGGCCTTATTAATGCTCAGAAGGAGAAAACATATCTTCCTGTTTGGCTGTTCTGTAAGTCACCTCTGTATATTTAGCATTAACAGAATTGGTAAGCAAAAAATTATCAGGAGTTATCAGCTCATTTGAGAAATAAAACCAAATTATACAAAGGATCAAATTTTAGGCTTCTAATGTGTAAAATAAAAATCCTTTCAGTTTATTTTTTAAATCAAATGTTTACTTTAATTCACACTAAACCTTGTTCTTTCCAAAGTATCTATTCACTAGGAAAAAAGTATATATCTTTGTCTTGCATTTCCTAACAAGTATAAGAAGAAATTTTAGTGAACCAAAGACTGTTGATGTGAGCTAGTGAGACTGTTAATGTGGAACAGTTTAGCTTTATCTCCACCTGAATGCTTAAAACTGCATTCTCTTGTCTTTATCAGGATTGTAAAACTCCAGTAAATCAAAGTTAGATATATAGACAAAACCAATTTTTATTTTAGAGATAGGGATAGGAATCCAAAGTGCAGGTTTTCAGGAATATATTTACAATCTGGGCTGCCTTTAAAAGCATCTTCGTAATTCAGACAGTAAAGTGCCCTTTAACAGGTCTGACAGTTGTGGAAAAACTAACAGGCTGAGAGAGCAGTTCTGTTGGTATCAAGGTGGTTTCACATTTATGTCTTACAGATTTGCTCATTTTGTTATTTTAAGGAAAAAATAAAGTCAGACCATTTTTACACTTTTGTGCTGGAGTGCAGCAATGAGTAAATTAGAATAAGTATTGCTGTCAACAATAGACTACAGTTTTCATTATTTTAAACCATGCAAAACAAATGTTCTTAGTGAATTATTGGTTTGGACTAATGCAGACATCTCTCCCATATTAAATTTTGTAACCTTTATAATGGCAAGTCTCATGTGATTCCTACTAAGCTTTTTTTCTTTTAATGAAGGCAGAGGGGTATGGCACCAGTGAAATACCAGCACTGGAGTAATTTGCTCTGTGGCCTCCAACATAGTGGGATATTCAGCATCCTATAGAGTGATTTTCTGAGATGGAAGTAGGGGTGTGCTCTGTATTTTTCAGGGAGCCATCTTGTTACAATGTAATGTTTAGAATTATTCCTGATTTTGAAGGCTCTTTTGTTGTTGCTTTTGGTTTTTTTCTCTTTTTCAGTTATAAGAATTTTAAAATACTAATGTCTTTCTGGTTACTCTTTGTAAAATGGGAATTATGGCCTCACTGTCACTGGTATTGTGGAGATTATTTAACCTTGTCTAGTTATTCTGAGAATCTTAATGGTTGCAAAGGCCAGAAGGGAAGATTAAGTCTAAATTAATGCCCTCTCCTCTGTCCTGGCCCTTACATTTTATGTGGTTATTACTGGATTGAGCTTCTTGTTTGATACAAGCATACTGTGTAGCTAATGCTTCTGAGAGGGTATCCTGCCTAATTTTACCCTCTCTTTTGCTGTTAAATCTGCTGCCTAAGTTGTCTTTGTTGTTGAAATCTGCTTTCTCTTTTACATATGAATTGGCCAGACTTGCGCATTCTGTAGACAGCAGTCAGTTCACCTTTACCTATTTAGATTAAAAGCCAGTAGTGTTCTTACTGTGAATATAGCTGCACACAAAAGATTTCATCTCTTGATCTTCCTCGCCTTCTCTAGTTTTTCAGTTTACTAGTTCTTCAGAAATACTTTCCAGTGTTGCCTTCACCCATGGTGTTTATAGTAGTGCATTTTGACTTACTGTTAACAGTTAAGCATGCCAAGTGTAGTTAGATGTTTCCAAAACTTTGTACAGTAAGTGTGGTTTTAGTTATCTGTCTTCAGAGTTGCTTTCAAGGATATGAGTTCTTGCTGCTTAGGTATGGCTTGATGTATTACCTAGACTAAGATCTGTAACTTGACATTTGTGTGTGTTTTAATTTTGTTTAAAAGAGCCCATGCCTCTGGGTAGTCCAGACAACTCATTGCATTGTCACTACTTACTCGTGTGGCATTTAAATTTTTTTTTCTAGTAGTATCATCAAATATCCCTTGTTTTGTTCAGAATTTTGTGTGTGAGATAAAACTGAAGTGATTCTTGCAAGTACTATGCACAAGATGGGTGTAGAATGTAAAGGCAGCAGGTTAATGACCTTTTGAAAGTGTCAACTCCTAATAGATTGGATGAGACCAATAAAAGAGATGTTACAGGAATTTCAAATCACAGACTTCCTTTCTTGCATGACTACTGGTCAAGTGATTTTTAATACTGGCCTCTTAAGAAGAGGTATAGATAGCACAGATGTTAAGTAGATTGCTAATAGGGAAGTGGAAGTTTTCTTGTGTAAGTCAGTTCTTTTTTTGAGCACCTGGGAATCCAGTAAAAGCTAGTGGGGGGATGTGCATATTTAGGCACACATACAAAATCATGCTTTTTGTTTTAATTGCTTATTTCCTTTTGAAATGTTGACAGATGTTGTAAGTACTCAAAGCATTATCTGTTTGCACAATTGAGGTTTCTACTAGTGGAAATCATAGGCAGAAAGACCTGTTGTTTCACATTCTTTAATTTATTCAGCTATTGTGGACTAAGTTTCTGTAAAATACTTACAAAATGCTGGAGATTGGAGAACAAACGTGTAATTACTTACCCTGAGGTATGGCATAGCTTTTATAAGATGCTGAAAAATGCAAAAGGCAGCCTAACACATCCTTTATAAATTCAGGAATAAACAAAATGACAATTTATTTAGAAATGCAGAAATTAACTTATCCTGTGGAAGCTATTTCCTCATATGGATTTTTCTTATTTTTCATTTTACACAACTGACGTTTATTGAATGTGTAGTTGAATATTAAATGTCTAATACTAATTGTCTTCCTGCCTAATAATGAACTCTCAGAGGAGGGTTCAGATCTGTCATTTATTTAGCTAAAAGAAAGCTTGAAAGTGTTTTTAAATGTCAAATTCGAATTCTAAATTAATTTCTTTTAATTTCCAATAAAGTGGAGTTTCTACTGGAGTGGATACAGGATGGAATTGTTAACTCTCCAGCATAATTTTATTGGCCTGAGCTGTGATTGCAATCAAGAGTAGAGATTCAGAGTTGTGCAAGTTTTAATGTTTTGTAATTCTGGTAAAAGTTCCTGAATTGCCAGTTAATTTTTAGTTGCATTTTCCTTGTACCTTTGAAATACAGTATGGTGTGTCTAAAGTCTTATACATGAGTAGATGTTTTCTGGTCTTCATTTGTATTGTAACAGTATTATATGAAAGTGGTGCAAAATATGTTTTGGTAATGGATCCAGATCCAGAAGAATACATACAGGCAGTGCAGGTGTGTGGGTTCTCTTGTGGACGGTCTTGATTACTCTGCTGTTGGTTTTGGTTCATATGTGGAAACAAAACAGCCTTTCAGTGAAAGAAACAACGAGGGAAAGTCTGAGATCTTTTCCCTTAGAAAGAACTACAGAAAGGAAAAACAATCATTGATCAAAAATGAGTTGAAACTACTTTTGCTTTAAGAAAAATCAGTTGTGCAGTATGTTCTTAAAAGTTTCAGAGTTGTATGATGCATTGTTGTAAAAGTTTATCTGGTATATTTTCCCTCAAAAACAGTTACTAATGAGATTTAACTTCAGTATTTTAGTTTATATTTAAAATTGTTATGTATTAAGTAGTGTAGACACATACAATTCCTTATTTTCCCACTTTTAACTGGTCTCAGCAGATGGTATGCATTAAAGATCCAGCTATTGCTGACAGGCAGCTGAGCTTGGTTTTCTGCCACAAGTCACATGTCTTGGACCAGGCGGCTTCTGAAGGCTTTGTCACATGCCAGGGGCTCCGCATCAACTGAATCCAGCGGTTACTTTGGAATTGAGTAACACACCCTAATGCTAGCAGTAGTTGTTAACTGTTTTGGGCATGAACTGACCTGGTCTTTTTTCCTTCTTTCAGTTTTTTTTTAAGCATGGCAGTAGTGTAGTCTTCACCATTATTGTTTCTGTTTCAGCTAAGGATTTTAAGTGCATTAAAATAAGAAATGTAATTACAGAAATGAGTTTACAGTGCCTATTTTTACTTCCTTGGTATCTTTTTACATTGGCAAGCTGCAAAATCAGCTGAGTCACTTCATTAGAGTTTAGGGATTAGCACTGGCAGGAGCTTACTGCTGTAGCTATTTAAGAATTTTGTATCCGTGTGGATATTTCTGTTCCTAAAGAGGTGGGTGTATGTGTAAAGGTTCAGAAGTGTGTCAGCATATGGAGTTATGCTGACTATAGTGCTGTAAATTCTGTAGTAATATAATTATACTGACAAATTTTCTTAGCCTTTCTTGACATCAAGATGATTATGATATTTAAAAAACGTTTTTAGATCAAGTAAATTTTTTGCAGAGAAAGAACACATATTAAAGAATTTGTGTATTATGCTCTTTACAACCTAATAACTCATTTCAACACTGAAAGTGTGAATATATTTATTTAAATATAAATTATACAAAATCAGCACTTTTTAATGTGGTTTACTTATTATTGTCAGTACAGGGAACAGAGAATGCTCTAGTGCCCTAATCTTAATAAATCAGAATATAAATGGGAAATATTGCTATGGAATATTACCTGTTTTTGGACAAATCTTGTCTTTCAGCAAGATCTTTGAAACATGGTGAGTGGAAAACTTGGAAGATAGTAAGTAACAGCAGCTCTTCCCCTGGGAGTAAAGGAATGGAGTTGGGTGGACATTGAGATCTGCAAGACTTAAAGTAATTAGCAAGAGCTGTAGTGTGGGTTGTAGAGTAACCTCATTAACTTGAAGTCGGTCTTTCACTAAGGAGTAACACAGAATGACCTCATTAATTCACTAAGTAGTCCCTAATCACTCTTCTGAAGTACACATTTGAAGTACTTTAGGAAGTGCCCAATGTGATGTTAATACAGCTCCCTAGAAATGAAAATCTAAAAATATTTTCCTTTCGTTTTCATGTTTATTAGAAGAAGGGCCTAAATAGAAGCCTGAACTTCGGAGGTATCTGTTTGCCATTATTTTCTGATTTGAAAGAATAAAAACTATTAAAGAATAGTTTTTTCTGTACTAAAGAAAACCTCACCATTATCTTTTTGCTTGTTCCACTGCAAATAGGTCATTGTGAACAGTGATTCCTTGCCTACAACTTTAAGAAATTTTCTGTCATAGTTTTTTTCTTTTTCTGAGATATATTACTTTTAGTTAGTATATGGTCTGGATAAAAGAGACATGTGAATGTGGTTTTGATATTGGGATGATTTAAAAATTATGCACTTAGCTTTTTTTCTCCTTGGTGGGTGTTGATGCTTGCAGTAGTGGAAGGTTTATTTGTGTATTTTTCTCTTGGAAATCAAAAGCATCATCTGTCAGTAGATGGAAGTGTACTTAAAGCTGCCCATTGGTTGCTATCCTGTCATATCAGTTCATTCCGTGCTGTAGCGCTGACCTCAGTCTGCCTTCTGTCCCAGGAAGTTTTGACAGCCCTTTTTTTTTCCCCTTAGACTGTTTTCTAAAGGTGAGTCCAGTGTTCAGCCTTTGTCTGTGTTACAGATGCTCCTGGAATGCTTTGTTTTACTACCTGTCAAAATGCATTTTAGTTCTGAACATGGCCTTAGTTGGAGCAGCAGTAAGGTCTATATTATAAAGGGCCTTAATTTTGCACAGCAAATATTTGAAGCAGTTTTAGGTCTTTTTGATCCACTTTGGCCTGCCTAGGGAAACCAGTAAGGATTTACCTTGGAATTATGGTGTAATAGTGATGCATACATAACATGATTTGTCTGACTCACTCTTTGGTTCCTGCTGGTGTTGACTGTATTTGCTTACTTGGTGCTTTGTTAAAAAGAGGGGCTGGTCCTGAAAAGGTGCTGTGCTTGCCCTGTTTGCTAGAATTGCTTCTAGGTAATCAGTGGATTTCTCTTCCCTCTACTTAGGCTTACCTATGCTTCCCCCTTGGTTATGCTTTAGTGCCTTTACTTGGGATTGGATTGAGTGAAGGCTCAAGGGCTACTCTGAAAACCCAGTTTCACAATTTTGAGGCATAAAGACCATCCACTGAATAAAGGCAACACTTTCGCTCTCTTTTTATTGATCAAATGCTAGCACAGAGAAATCCTCAGTGGAGCTGCCTGAAAAGAAGGAAGAGGTGTACTTTGGGCATTTGCTATATGGCTCTGATGGTGTTGCACCCCATCTCTCATTGTGGGGCTGGTGTTCCCACCTACCCCTGCTAGTTCTTTCTTGGGCACTACTCACACAGGCATGTTCTTGTCCCTGAGACAATGTAGAGCTGATGCTCACAGTTTCAACCACAGGAGCTCCATGTCATCGCTTAGTGCAGATTTGGGGATTAAAGGGTGATTGCAGTAAAGCTTACCTGTGTCCTTTTGTTTGTATGCAGTTATTGATAGAAAAGTTAGCTGCAGCATAAAGACTGAAGTCCTTCAAAATGACAGCTAGGCAATTTTGTGCTGTAATTTTTTAGCCGCCTGTTTGAGAAGATCATGGCTAGAGCACCAGGGATGTGTTCACATACCCTTCTTGCCTGCTGTTACAGGCTGAAACATTGATCTAGACTGTGTGTGAATGACAGAACTGGTACTTTCTGGTCTCTCTTTTTCAGGAACTTTAAGGCACTGATATTCCTGAGGGGACTTCAGCAAGCCAGAATAATCTGAATTTATCTGTATGGTCTGTGTGTGCTTATGAGTGTAATCTGTATATCTTCAGATGAGACTGCACAACCTTTCTCTTTGTAATTGCCAAGTCACTCTCCATGACTCCATGAAAAGTCATTGCAGGCCTAAGTTACTGGAAAAGGAAATATTGAACCCATCTATAAAGGGTAGAAAGGAGGACCATGGAAACTACCACCCTGTCAGCCTCCCCTCTGTGCCTGGGAAGGTCATGGAACAGATCCTCCTAGAAGCTGTGCTAAGGCAAATGGAGGACAGGGAGGTGGTTCTAGACAGCCAGGACAGCTTCACCCAGGGCAAGTGCTGCCTGACCAACCCTGTGACCTTCTGTTGATGGAGTGACTCTGTCAGTGGGCAGGGCAAGGGCTACAGATGTAATTTATCTGCACTTCTGTAAAGCCTTTAACAGGCTCGCTCCTAACATCATTCTCTCTAAGTTGGAGAGAGAAGGATTTGAGGGGTGGACTGTTAGATGGATTAGAAATTGGTTGAATGGTCACATCCAGAGGGTAGTGCTCAATGGCTCAGAGTCCTGATGGACATCAGTGACTAATGGTGTCCCTCAGGAATCTGTTTTGGGAGCAGTGTTATTTAATATCTTCGTGAATGACATAGAAAAAAGGATTGAGTGCACCCTCAGCAAGTTTGCAGGTGACACCAAGCTGTGTGGTGTGGTTGACACACCTGAAGGATGGGATGCCCTCCAGGGGGATGAAACAAGCTTGAGAAGTGGGCACATGGGATTCTCATGAGTTTTAACAAGACCGAGTGCTGGTGCTGCACCTGGGTCAGGACAACCCCCAGTATCACCACAGGCTGGGGATGAACAGATGGAGAGCAGCCCTGCCCAGCAGGACTTGGGGGTGCTGCTGGGTGAGAGGCTGGACATGACCCAGCCACGTGCACTCCCAGCCCAGAGAGCCAAGTGTGTCCTGGGCTGCATCCAGAGCAGCGTGGGCAGCAGGGAGAGGGAGGGGATTCTGCCCCTCTGCTCTGCTGTGGTGAGACCCCACCTGCAGTGCTGCATCCAGCTCTGGGGTCCCAGCACAGGAAGGACATGGACCTGCTGCAGCAAGTCCAGAGAAGGGCCATGAAGATTAGAGGGATGGAGCACCTCTCCTATGAGGAAAGGCTCTGAGTGTTGGGGCTGGCCAACCTGGAGAAGAGAAGGCTTTGGGCTGACCTAATTATGGCCTTCCAATAGCTGAAGGGAGCCTACAAGAAAGCAGGAGAGGGACTTTTTACAAGAGCGTGTGGTGACAGGACAAGATTACTTTAGTGGGTTGACTCTGGCTGAATGCCAGGCACCCACCAAAGCCACTCTGTCGTTCCCCTCCACAACTGGACAGGGGAGAGAGAATATAATGAAGGGTTCGTGGTTGAGATTAGGTCTGGGAGAGATATCACTTACCAAATACTGTCATAGGCAAACTAGAGTTGAATTAGGGATATTAACTGAATTTATTACTAACAAAATTAAAGCAAAATAATGCAAAGTAAAATAAATCTCAAAAACACCTTCTCCCCTGCCCTTTCTTCCTTCTCAGTCTCTACTTTCTCCCCCACCAGCAGCGCAGGGAGATGGGGAGTGGGGATTATGGTCAGTTCATCACTTATTGTTCCTGCTTCTGCTCAGGAAGAGGAGTCCTTCCCTTGTTCCAGTGTGGGGTTTCTCCCATAGGTCAGTCTTTTGGGAACTTCTTTAACATGAATCCATCCCATGGGCAACAATTCTCCACAAACTGCTGCAATGTGGGTCACNCC
Organism: Aleadryas rufinucha; assembly: GCA_013397815.1. Taxonomy (NCBI): domain Eukaryota; kingdom Metazoa; phylum Chordata; class Aves; order Passeriformes; genus Aleadryas; species Aleadryas rufinucha. The sequence goes on along the minus strand of VZTH01011475.1, from coordinate 789,255 downwards.
CCTCCACAACTGGACAGGGGAGAGAGAATATAATGAAGGGTTCGTGGTTGAGATTAGGTCTGGGAGAGATATCACTTACCAAATACTGTCATAGGCAAACTAGAGTTGAATTAGGGATATTAACTGAATTTATTACTAACAAAATTAAAGCAAAATAATGCAAAGTAAAATAAATCTCAAAAACACCTTCTCCCCTGCCCTTTCTTCCTTCTCAGTCTCTACTTTCTCCCCCACCAGCAGCGCAGGGAGATGGGGATTGGGGATTATGGTCAGTTCATCACTTATTGTTCCTGCTTCTGCTCAGGAAGAGGAGTCCTTCCCTTGTTCCAGTGTGGGGTTTCTCCCATAGGTCAGTCTTTTGGGAACTTCTTTAACATGAATCCATCCCATGGGCAACAATTCTCCACAAACTGCTGCAATGTGGGTCACTCTTTCATGGGGTGCAGTCCTTCCCTCACACCCTGCCTCCAGCATGGGTTTCCCCTGGGTTTGCAACCTTCTCTTGGGCATCCATCTGCTCCAGTGTGGGTCTCCTCCACGGGCTGCAGGTGGATCTCTGCATTCCCGTGGACCTCCATGGGCTGCAGAGCAATCTCACCTCCAGCCCCTCCTCCACTGACCTTGGTGTCTGCAGAGCTGTTCTTCTCACATATTCTCACCCTGCTCTTCTCTGGCTACAATTACATCTGCACAATAACTTTTATTTTTCTTAAATATGTTATCACAGAGGTATTACCACCATTCCTGATTGACTCAGCCTTGGTGAGCAGCTGGTCCATCCTGGAGCCACCTGGCGTTGGCTCTGCAGGACATGAGGGAAGCTTCTGGCTGCTTCTTACAGAAGCCACCCTTGTAGCTCCCTCTGCTACCAAAACCTGACCACACAAACCCAATACATTTGCCCAGAGAAGCTGTGGATGCCCCATCCTTGGAAGTGTTCAAGGCAAGGCTTGGTGGGGCTCTGAGCAGCCTGGTCTAGTGGAAGGTGTCCCTGCCCGTGGCAGGAGGGTTGGAACTGGATGATCTTTAAGGTCCATTTCAACCTAGGCCATTCTATGATTCTGTACGCATCTCCCAAGAGTTCCTGTGTAGCTAACTAAAGTTTCTGCCTGAAACCCTATGATAAAGCCTGCTTTTCTTATGGGAAGACTGGAAGTCATTGCTCTGAGTCAGAAAACAAATGTATTGACAGCAAGTGGAGATTGTTCTGTACCTGCTAATTGAAAAGTGTGGTCTCTGATTAATGTAGGTAGAGGTTCTGGCAGAAAGGTAATTTTAAAAAACCCTTAAGTTTGTGCTTGAGAACTATTTTTTTATAAGGGCAGCATTGCTGATACAGTGCACTGGCATTTGTGTGCTGACAAAGAAGTCAATATAAATGATATGCTCTTAGTAACAGTATTTTTACTGTGTCTGTTGGGTAATTGGCTCTGGTGGATAGGTGTTTTAAGGACAGGAATTTTAATTTTTTTAATGTCCTTTTAAAATTTCTTTTTTTAAAAAAATACAGCCAAGTTCTTTTTATGTTTTGTCTCTTTATAAGCTGTTAAATCATAGAAAAAAAAGTAAGTTTAGATTTGCTAAGTATGGCTTTTAACTTTCTGCGGCTGTGTGGCCATCTAAGAAAGATGGTTTATTACTCTTGCTGGTACTAAAATAGACAGTGGAGCTCCCTACCTTCCACTTGGTAATACACGTGTGGGTTTAGTTTGTTTGGGGCTTTTTAAGATTTGTCTTTATTGGATTTTTTTTCATGCAATGTAGTTTGAAGAACATTGTTCATAGCAATGTTTTGGTGATCTGCCTGGTGTTGCATAAAATTCAGTATAAAAGATCCAACACCAAAACCCTTGAATACGTTGTCCACTTTAAATTTTATGTACTGAAATGATTCTTGTGTCAGTGTATGCTAGTCATCTAATAATGAGTACAAATTTCAGAATTTTTTTTTTCCCAGTCGATAATGTCTAAAATTCAAAGTTACTTAAGAACAACAGACAGCATAGGCTGGATAGGCCAATATAAGTTTTACATATGTGATTGGGCTTTATTGAAGCTTCACTTATTAATTTGTCATTAAGTATGGTTGGGTAATGTATTTATTTGTCAGGCAGCATTTTTAGTTAGTTCATAAAGCATGGTAAGATCTTGAAGGAAACTATTGGCATTTTGCTGTCCCAGGATTTGGTGCCTTTGTATGAGTCATTGCATACCAGATGGGATACTGAATGACCTCTGAGTCTTCAGAATGATTCATCAACAAGTACTTCACCTGTCTTCCAGACTAAAAACCACATTGTTATTCTTTCTTTTTTGGGTTCGAAAAGTCTTAGGCCATCTTTTGAAAACCAAAACCCTACTTGAAGGAAAAGTTGCAATATTTGCTTCCTGTAGATTTAGTCTGGTCTCCTACATCTAGGGTTGATGTATCCAGCTATTTTGACTACTGTCACAGCATATATCCCCTTCGCTTAATTCCCCACCATCACCTTGGATGTCTTTTACCACTGTGGTGAGCCATCATAATACTAAGTTACTTATAGCTAAGTAAATATGCTGCTGGAAGATAAATTGACTTAAAATATAGCTCCATGTCTTAGAACTTTTGATCCAAATCAGTCTTATCCACAGCTGTCCTAATAATGAAAAGTATTATTTCAGTTTATATTCTGTAATGTCAGAGGAATAGAAAGAGGACCACTGCAGCTTGCTTTTTTTGTTTTGAAGTTTTGGGGATGTTCTTCACCATCCTTGCATATGGAAATGACGCTAACAATAAAGAGGAGAGAATAGAATTTGTATGTAGAATTTCATGGTTAAGTAGCTATTAATCATCATGAACCTTGGAGCACTGTTAAGAAAACATGCATTCTGTTTGGTGATGTGAGGTTAATTCCTAGAAAAAAATCCCAACAAGATAAATTTTTCCCCTGTACGACTGTAAAATTTCAAGAGTATCTTTTTCTGCTGGCTTCTTAATGCAACATCTTTTCAGATTACGTGTTTGAATTTTCATGTGTGTATGAGATGTAGTGTTCCAAATGAATGTTCTGAAAGAACTATACACTAGTTGAGCAAATGATATGTTCATGGAAAGCATTAGTGTGGAAGTGTATGAAATTGCTCTGTGTAGAGCAGTTTGGACAACATAGTAATGTGTTGTGTTTTTCCTGCAGATGCCCTCCTCGAACTTTTTTGCCAGCACTGTGCAAAATTTTTCTTGATGAAAGTGCTCCAGATAATGTACTGGAAGTCACAGCTCGTGCCATAACGTATTACCTGGACGTATCGGCTGAATGCACCCGTAGAATTGTGGGAGTGGATGGAGCTATCAAGGCACTTTGTAATCGTTTAGTAGTTGTTGAACTTAACAACAGAACGAGCAGAGATTTGGCTGAGCAATGTGTGAAGGTGAGTATGCTTAAGAACCTCTTGTTTTTTAGAAGGAGCTGGATAATTTGCTATTTCCAAAGAGTTTCCTCATATTCCAATCCTGTTAATTTTATTAAAATGTGATGCAAAAACATATACTATGACAGAAGTGTACATGCCGACAATGTTGCTTATCCTTACTGTCAGTCTTGTGCTCTTCACAGCTCAATTTTCTTTAAAAAAAAAAAGTATAGAGGAGGAAACAAAAAAAATATTAGAAGAAATTTCCTGTTTATCTTGTATGACTAGAATGCTAATAGAATGCCAAGGACTATTTTTATGCTACAAAAGAAATGAAGAATTGCTCCAGATACAGATAAATTACCTGGTGTAAAAAAAATTTTTTGCTGTCTCTTCAATAGCACAGATACAGCTCCCCTGCATCCCTGTGAAGTTTTTAGACAAATTTAGAAGACCCTTACAATCTCTTATTTAAAGCGTAACTCATGGCCATGTGATAGCATATAGCTGGAGTTCTTGATTACCATGGCATCAGAATTTATGCATGTATTTCCTATTTACTAGTTCCAGTCTACTCAAAAGTGCTTCACTGGGGTAACGGTGCTCTTACAAGTTTCAAAACTCTCAGCTGTGTGTTTCTTCCAGGATGAGAGATTATCTGTCTTCATGAACACCTGTTATGACCACCCCTTTGGGGGATGTTCTTGTATTGTCCCCCATATTTTTGAAGAAAGCTGTAACTACTAACTACCAGAGTCCTGGAGGCTTTGGCCCCTTCTGGGTGTTAAAGAAGAGAGAGAATTTTCTTTTTTTTCCTGTTATTTCATTTTTTTAACCAGTTCTGTAGATGGATATAAATATCTGACTGTGGATATAAATAACTGACTTTTTGTGTGTACTTCATTCAAATTAAATTTTGTTTTGTCATAGGTGTTAGAATTAATCTGTACCCGTGAGTCAGGAGCTGTGTTTGAAGCTGGAGGGTTGAATTGTGTTCTGACATTCATTCGTGACAGTGGGCACCTTGTTCATAAAGATACTTTGCATTCAGCTATGGCTGTAGTATCCAGACTCTGTGGCAAAATGGAGCCTCAGGATTCTTCATTAGAGATCTGTGTGGAATCACTGTCTAGTTTATTAAAACATGAAGATCATCAGGTAATGTAATAGTTGGCTCAATTGCTGTGAATTTAACTTTCATTATGTTTCATAAAGAAATGACTAGGTAACTTTATATAGCATCCCTAACTGTATGTTTACATAGAAGGTGTTATATTTGGGTATTGTGATAGCTTCCTTTATAGTTCTAATGATAAGAGAATAAAAACACTGCTTAGTGTTTGACTCTGAGTGCTAGTATTTAAATATAGTCTTATTTAACCTCTGAAAACTGTACTGAAAAATATCCTGTAACCTTTTGCAGTTCATTTTGAGATACTTTCTGAAGTAATTATTTTTTATGACTGTACCTCAATCACTATAAAATTGAGCATAAATAAGAGACAAAAATTAATTTGGTTTGTATTTCTTTTGCCAAACTAAGAGAAGCAATAAAAACATCCATAGTCAATGCTAAAATATTACACTGGAAGCCAGCTTAAATGGTATTAGTAGAGATGCTGCTCCATTTTATTGAAGTTTTACTAATTTGGGATGAAGTAGTCCTTGTAAAATCTAGAAAATTAATCCTAGAGGAATTATCTTTCTACTAGTAGAATCCTTTGTGTATGTCATACTAATGTTTTGGAATAGCCATTTAGCCAAATTCTTGCTGTAGCCTGGCCAGGCTTCTTGTCAATACTCAGAACTGAGTCCCCATTTCACTCCCACCTCTGTCCTCATTCCTTTCTCTACATGCAAACATCCAGCCTCCAGTCTGGTTTACTAAGTACATCATATTTGGGAAACTAAACTTTTTGACTGTGAGATAATTTTTTTAAAGTATATTTTTAGATCTGAAAAGTTGGCAGGGGACTGTCATATACTAGCCATTTCAGAACAAGCTAACATGTTTTTTAGCCATTAAATAATTTTATTAGTACACTAATCACCTGAGGCAAGCTAATCTTGAAATTCAGACCATTAAGTCTGTAGTGTTTTAACTGTTTCCCAATTTATGAAGTGTTAGAGAAAAGCAGTTGCTGGGGCTGTTGGAGATGTGAATGAGAGTTCAAATTAACTTAATTGTTCAGCAGTTAAGCTTAACGATAAGTGTGCTTAAGATTGGACTCAGGAAATAAATCTGTACTGGTATCCTTGAGAAATATGTAAGGCATGAAACAAGGCTCAGGATTACAGTGGATGTTGGATGTATATTATGGATTTGTCCACTAATGTCCCTTTTCAAATTTTGTGGCTCCCTACCTTGTCCTTTTACACTGTTGAGTTTGGTTGTTTTTTGTGTGGGCTGCCAGTTAGTAACACCACTTGAGAGATGAGTTCAGACCAGATGAATGTGACCCCAAGAACAACTTATCTGTAACTTTGGTTTTTTAACCTTTGTGTTACACTTGCAATTTGGAAGAAGAAATGTAAATACTTTCCAAGTGCTCTTTCACTTTGTAAACTGATGCCACTAATGCAGTGTGTTAAATACGTGAACGTTCTGTGTATTTTTGACAGCTGTTATGGTAAAGATCTATAAAGTATATGCAAATTACGTAAAGATTGGCAGAATGGTTTATCTGTTTTGTCAAAGAATGGGAGCAAAATGCCAGAGGACGTGAACAGTGACCATTACATATTAAAGAAAAAAATCCATTGCAAAACAGTACTGATAATTCAGAATGTTTGGCATGTACAGACCATACCAGAAGTCTGCAAACTTAATGGGGATTTAAGATTTTTGTCTTCGTGAAATCTGGCTAATACTCTAATCTTGTTCTGTGTGTTGTTGAGTAACTGTCTAGAAGTCCTTGGTCTGAAGTGATTCAGGGTTTGGTTAGAGAATAGGTATCATGGGGGTTTTTTTACTATTTCTTGACATCAGTCTGGTTTGCTACTGCACATCTTTAAAGGCAAATGTGTCTGAAGCAAGTTATCTTGATAGGCTTGAGCAAACCACCTGATTGGAAAGACTGAGACACTTTTAGTGTATAGCTAGAGAGATGTTAGAGGCAAAACCTTCCTTTATTTTCAACACTGACATGAAAAGATGTTGGACCCTTTCCTGGGCAGTTGGCCAGCAGTATTTTTTGCTGGATTGTTAAGAGGATCATCAGTAAGCCTTGTTTCCACAGTGTCACTGGAGTTTTTTGTGTGTGGTTGGTTGGTTGGTTGGGTTTTTTCCTCCCTTTAGCGACAAACCTAAATTTGGGAGTTTGTATTTTATTGTCACAAAAATTCTTGTGTATCCCTGTGTCAGGTGCTCAGTGGATAATCCGAGTTATTTAAGGATAAAATTTGTTTTTCTCAGTTTGTCCTATTTTTAGGCTTGGTCCAATTGAAAACTTTCTTGTGCTTGAGAGAAATATGTAGACCTTTAAATACAACTTGAACGATCACGCTTCACTGTCAGTATAATACTTTGTGAGTTTTTAGTTGATGCATCATTTAATGGCTTATTTAATAGCATTTCTTTTAATAGAAAGCACCAAATTAATATAACATTTTAATATTAGTTGAATATTAATTTTATATGTAAAAATATAGCATATTAGAATATTTGATATTCTATACATATAGAAGATAAAACTGGAAAGAAATTTTTGTCTTCATTGTTCCTTGACCCACAAATTTGAAGTTCAGTAAATGTGTGAAAGCTAGGAAGTAAATCCTCATAGTGCAATTTCTGGCTATTTTAGGGTGTGGTTTTTTGGTGTGTGTTTATTATTAGAAGGCTGCTTTAACCGTTTCTAACATCAGAACAACCAGAAGGTTAAATACTCTGTTTCAATACCAGGCTATGGGGTTAGTTTTGATTATTTTTCAAACTACTGTCAGAATGGACAATTGCTAGTGGGGTTTATAAATCCAGCATCTGTATTTCCTGTAACAAGAAGATCTGTAACTAGAAACTCTTTTAAAAGGGCTTCCAACTTGTATTAATTTAACAATTTCATCATAAAGTGTGTTTTTCTAGGTTGATTTGCGGTTTTGCTCATATAGATAAGGACATGCTAATAATGCTGATCCTCTGAAATAGTTTTCTTTATTTTTATATATGATCAACAGAGAGAGGGGAAAAAACACAGCAACAGTACAGTCCTTTAGTGAGCAATTCAGAGCACAGTTGGGTTCTGACTCTGAGTTTCTGGCTGGACTCCTCCTTTCATTGACTTTGAAGGGAATATGGGAAAATCAAGTTCTTGTATGTGTCCTGTATTCTCATGGATATCCTCTTAGCATCTTCTTATCTTAAGTAAAAGATATTTCATCAGTTTTCCTTGCACATCTTTCTTAGGTTTCAGATGGAGCTTTGAGATGCTTCGCTTCATTAGCTGACAGATTCACACGGCGTGGAGTTGACCCAGCCCCATTAGCTAAACATGGATTAACTGAGGAGTTGTTATCTCGCATGGCAGCTGCTGGTGGGACAGCATCAGGACCATCTTCAGCTTGCAAACCTGGACGGAGTAGCACTGGAGCACCATCTACAGCTGCAGACTCTAAATTAAGTAATCAGGTGTCAACTATTGTAAGCCTGTTGTCAACCCTGTGTAGAGGCTCTCCAGTAGTAACACATGTAAGAAACCCTTTTATGCTACAGCTTTTTGTTTTCATGGGGCTTTTCACTTTGTGTACTTCAATATATGCAAGATTTATGTTGCTATTTTATATATAGATATACATATTTATAGATTTTATTTATTTATATATATACATGTGCACACACACGTGTACATGTAAGTTATTTTTAAAAGAGGGGAAAAAAGAAACATTTCATATGGAAATGAAACCCATTGCTGATAGTATTTTCTAAAGCCCTGTATATTTTTTATTGTTCAGACTTTTAATTATTTCCAGGATCTCCTAAGATCTGAACTTCCAGATTCTATAGAAAGTGCATTGCAGGGTGACGAGAGATGTGTACTGGATACCATGCGGTTAGTAGATCTTCTTTTGGTGCTACTGTTCGAAGGGAGAAAAGCCCTGCCAAAATCTAGTGCTGGATCTACAGGCAGAATTCCAGGATTGCGAAGACTGGATAGTTCTGGGGAACGTTCTCATCGGCAACTGATAGATTGCATCCGCAGTAAGGATACCGATGCACTAATAGATGCTATTGACACAGGAGGTAAGCAGAAATAATCTGAAAAAGAAAATGAGATGCGTGCTTTATCCTTGATTTTTATAGTCTGTGGTGTCATAACAAATGCTTAGGTAGTTCCTTGAAAATCTTTATATACAAGTTCACTTTGTTGAACACTCAACAGCTCTTGTTGGTAATCATACCTATGCCACCTTTTTTTTTGTTGCAATTAAGAGCATAAATGCTTCTCCAGAATTACTGAGGACGCTTAATTTTTGTAAGACCTGCTTTTTATTTAAAGAATACTGTTGAACTTTAGTTTATAGTTGTGGGAACTTTAACTATTTTATTTAATTTTATCTTTCAGCTTTTGAAGTAAATTTTATGGATGATGTAGGACAAACTCTTTTAAACTGGGCCTCAGCTTTTGGAACTCAGGAAATGGTAAATTAGATTTATAGACCCTTAAGAAGTTACATTATTTATGTAAAGAAAGATAAAAACTACTTTCCTTTTTCTTGTGTAACAGGTAGAATTCCTCTGTGAAAGGGGTGCTGATGTTAACAGAGGTCAGAGGTCATCCTCATTACATTATGCAGCATGTTTTGGAAGACCTCAGGTAGCAAAGGTATGATTTAAACTGACCTTTAGGAAGCCTTACTTACTTTTCATCTTGTTCTGTTCAAAATGTCTTCAATGCAATATGCTGGACGCATGTGCTGTCAAATATTTACATATGCTTTGCAGTGTTTATCAAAATACAGATTTTTCATTATAATAGGGCAGTAATGAATAAAAGTCATTTTATATTAGCTCTACAGATACAAAAAGCACAGAATACTTACAAGCGTGAGAGGACTGTAGGAATGATGTATGAAAAACACATTTGCTACTTTGGAAGAAGAAGTCTTAATTTTTTTTCATACATAAAAATATTTGTTTTCAGACTCTCTTACGACATGGTGCAAATCCTGATTTGAGAGATGAAGATGGGAAAACTCCTTTGGACAAAGCTCGGGAAAGGGGGCACAGTGAAGTAGTAGCTATTCTTCAGTCTCCAGGTGAGTGCAGTTTTTAATTCTGTAACACTTACTATGGTAGAAATGCTGATATATGTTAAGTTATGCAGTTATTAGAATTTTACTCTATTAAGGTTATTAAAAAAAAAAAATTGTGACCAACTTTCTGTAACCCATAAAGTATGCATAAAAACCTTAGTATTTTAAAATGTTGTTAAGTGAGGGGAATTACCAAAGAAATGATTAAGTGGGCACGGACAGTGCCAGTTGTCCTGCTTTTCAGCTGTGGAATCGGGCTAGAGTGGGATTTTATTGTGGGTTCAGAGCGTGTCAGCCTTGTTAGCTTCTCTGGTATCCTTTCTTTCTACAGGGGAACTGCACTTTCCCTGTTCTTGAGAATTCTAGTGCCACAGGTGATACTTGCTATTAAATACTTTATTCAGGAAGTCATACACGTGTAAATTTTACATTTTTAGGAATGTACGTTCATGTTCAGGTGCTTGGATGTTAGTAAAGAAAACTTGGATGTTTTGAAAGGTTTTTGGTTTGATTTGTTGATTTTTGCAATTGAATGTATTGGGGAAAAAAAAAATTTCCAGGGGATTGGATGTGTCCTGTCAACAAAGGGGATGAGAAGAAAAAGAAAGATGCAAACAAGGATGAGGAAGAATGTAATGAACCCAAAGGAGATCCAGAAATGGCACCCATATACTTGAAAAGACTATTGCCTGTGTTTGCACAAACATTTCAACAAACTATGTTGCCTTCAATAAGGTAATTATCATGATCCACAATTTCTTAATACACGCTTAAAAAAGCCAAAGTAAATCTAAAAGTTTAAATAATGCTAGTGACAATCATTTCTGTATGAATAGAAGTGGTTGTTTCAAAAGTGTTGCAAGAGTGATTTTTACTTAGCATTTTAAGCAGCATTTTTTTCCTTTCTGGGGGAGTAGTGTGTTGGAAAAAACATGGGTAGTCATGGGAGAGCAGAGTGTACTCTTGTATGCTGTTGAGTTGTAATTTAGTAGAGGAAAACTAATAAAATGATATCAAGATGTGTTCCTTGGAAAATTAGCAAGACTAGAAAAAGCTATTTTAGAAGGATTTAGAAGACTTACTAGCAGTTTATTGACTGGAGAAGATGCTCCTTGTAATTGTTGAATTGCAAAAATGTTGTCTAATTTATTACTTATAAAGAAATACTGTGCATGGCATAATAGTTGTGATAAATTGCATCTGATCATAACCTCTTAGCCTTTTATACTGCAAATATGACATTTATTCCAGTCTCTTATTTATGTTCCCAGTGTTTACAGATAATTTGAGTGAAAATGCAAGATAAAAAAGGCCTTCTAGTGGAGAGAGACTCTGCATGAGCTGATGATAGAAAGCTTAAACTAGGTCATTTTACATACAGGAAATAAGAAACTATGTTAACAGTCTAATAATGATTAATTGTTGCAGTTTGTGCAAAGAAGTAGTTGCCTCTCCTTGAAAGTTATCTTTATGAATCAGAAAAATTATGTTTTTAGAAGTCAGTCAAAAAAATTAATCTTTAACCTTACAGGAGTGATTTACTTTCAAATTAATTATGGTTCTTGTGTGGGAAGCTACATGATCTAATAGTACTTCCAGAATTAAAAATTATAGGGATCTCGAAACATGAGAAATACATGACTGAAATGAAAGGCTGGATAGAGTGACAAAGTGTGCAGAAATGAATTGCCAGCACTAAAAGTGGATGAAGACAGGACATAGAATAGGTTTACCTAGGAAAGGGTTGAGGAGAGAAGTGTATGTTAGATTGACAGCGCTATCGAATCAAAAAATACCAGAGGTGCTTTATTCTTAGAGATAATCCAGGACTTAATAACGGTAACTAATTTTGGTACCAATAACAAGAACTGAAACAGATTAAATTTCCTGTGTTTTGAAAATATGCATAAATAGAGTACAAAAGAAGTTTTATCTTGAACCTTTTTGTTGCTTTGATTATTGCTTGCTTTATCATTGTAAGAACTTTTTTTTCTACAATCTTTTAAAGGAAAGCAAGTCTTGCGCTCATTAGAAAAATGATACATTTTTGTTCTGAGGCGCTGCTGAAAGAGGTTTGTGACTCTGATGCTGGCCACAACCTGCCCACAATACTGGTTGAGATAACAGCTACAGTGCTTGATCAAGAGGTAGGAAGAAAGAAAATGTTATCCTTTATGAAACCAGTACAAAAATGGGAGTTATACTCAGTGATTCCATGTACTTGTTAACGAACCCTAAAACTTTTATAGTGTCCATCTGTGACCACATGTGAAGTTCAGCATGTAAAGATATATTTAAGTAACAAGATCTCCTTTGTTATTTTCTTTCATCCCAATGTATTACAGGATGATGATGATGGCCATTTGTTAGCCTTGCAAATCATAAGGGATTTAGTGGATAAAGGTGGTGATCTTTTTCTAGACCAACTGGCTAGACTTGGTGTAATTAGTAAAGTGTCAACTTTGGCGGGACCATCGTCTGATGATGAAAATGAAGAGGAGTCTAAACCTGAGAAGGTAAGTATATGGAATTTAGGTGCTTTATTTGTTACTGTAAAACCGACACTTGTAGTAAAATGTTCATTGTTAGAAAAATGGCCAGGGCAAGGTGGTTAGGATACTAAATTAATGCTTATTGTATGCCACTTGTTTTAATTGTTTTCTTCTCTACCTTCATTTTCTGTTAGCATATTATTACCTGCTGAGTTTTCCTATTCATACTTCCTTGTGGTCAAGTTGTTTGGCACTTGATTTTGTTTAGTGTTTGGAAAGTGACTAGTAAACAAAGTGAATCCTTCCTGAAGTATTCATGTCAGAAGTGTATCTCTTTCGATGTTCATGCATCAAATAATTCCAGATATTTTAAATGTTGTTATGAAATATATTAAATATATAAAAAAGAAAATAATTTTCTGCTTAAGTAAGCTGTAAGTTCGTAGTGAAATTATTTATCAATTTCCAAGCCTTATTGCCAGTCAGATGAACTGAATGGATAACAGACTTCTTCTGTTACCAATTCAGTGAAATTTATAGTTAAATCTTAAGTGTATAGTTAAACTTTTTTACTGTGGGGTTTGGGTTGTCTGGGTTTTTTTGGGGGTGGGGGGGCGCTGGTTTTGTTTTTTGGTGGTTAGATATTAAATGTCATCTGGACATGGTCCTAGATAAACAGTCATACATGGCTCTGCCTGAGCAGGGGTTTGGACTAGATGGTCTCCAGAA
>VZTH01011475.1:716808-775550 GCA_013397815.1 Aleadryas rufinucha | reverse complement strand
TTTTTTTTTTTTTTTAATGGATTGGAGGTTTTTTTTTGTTCATGTTGTTGCTTAATACAATGTCATTGCAGGAGGATGAACCACAGGAGGATGCTAAAGAACTGCAGCAGGCTAAACCATACCACTGGAGAGACTGGTCAATCATTAGGGGAAGGGACTGCCTATATATATGGAGTGATGCTGCAGCCCTGGAGCTGTCTAATGGTAGTAATGGATGGTTCAGATTTATCTTGGATGGAAAGCTGGCCACAATGTATTCCAGTGGGAGCCCTGAAGGAGGATCCGATAGTTCAGGTAGATTTTTTACAATTCAAGTCCAGGTTAAGTTTTGAGACTGTTACATTTATTTATATAATTTGATTTGAGCTATTTTGTTTTGCAGGAATTGGCTTACTAAATAGTAAAGGATGTAAACAGGTGGAAGGTGGTCAGTTAATTGTGATGCATTTTATCAGATAGCATGTGGCCATAACTTGACTTTCTTGGTGAATTGTGTTAAGTAAACATCTTGCCAGTAAAAGTGTATTAACTTTTTGTTTTGATTCTTCTCCATGCATACTTAATTTTTTCACCCCAGTCATTAAAAGCACTTTGTAGTGGCCATCCCAGGAAAAGCAGGTTGAAATGGTGATTTGTTGTCTGCTTCTAGCTAGCAGAATGAATTTGCATGTGTTTGAAGACAAAGTAATGGAAAGTTTCTCATCGAGATTGGGAAACAAATTACAGTGTCTTAATTGTGTGTTGGAGAGAGGATAAGGGAACAGACCTTATGCACTGGCAATGCACAGCTGGTTCTGATTTTCTGTACAGAATACACAACTTGTTCTGGATGCAGAAACAACCCTCCTTTTATTGTTTCATCTTTTTTTGCAGCAGTTCATGCATTTATGAACCTGCAGACATAAAATGCTTTGCAATATTAATATGTTTTCAACAAGCCATTGAGTGAAATAACAGAACATATTATGATTCAGGATGGAAATGACTTCATGCATCAAGTTTGGGGCAAGAAGACAAAATGCGATATGGTGTTTCTGATTATAATGCAGCTGGAAACCACTTATAGATTTATTGGTTTTTTGGTCAGAAAATGTATCTTTACATTCTTTTTGATAAGGTTAATACCTTAAAAGGTAAACAAGTCCTATGTTGAAATACTTGTTTATTTTATAATACAATTTTAAGAAGGTCCACGAAGATAATTCTTTTAGTTCTCATAGCCCCTGGATGGCAACTTTTCTTTTTTTTTTTTTTTTTTTTTTGCTTCCCAATGGTCTGGGCAAGGGAATGAGACTATTTCTGCACAAGATGAGTGGAATTCAGCTCAGATGAATTTGGAGTGACGAGAACTTAAAAGAGAAGAAGTCAGATTGAGCATTTAAGATGTTACTTCAAATCAGTCTTTTGAAAAAGATTGAACAAATCCCAAGTTTTTTAACAAGATACCTAGTCTGGATATCATGGAGGGAAAGGAGCTAAATGTAGGATTAAATTAGCCTTTTTGCAATATGTAGTCAAAAAGACACTACTAAGATTGCTGATGTTGCAGTGTAATTTGCCTGAACTTTAACCATGAGCTCTAAGCATGTGCAGCAGCCTTTTTTACTTAAGAAATTAATACTTGTTAACTAAAGTTACAGTACAGTATAGACTCAGAATAGTATCTTTAAGTCCTGAACTGTACTATTTGTTCTGCTGTCCTAAATCATTACTGATTAATCTCATTGTATACTTTTTAGTAACTTCACAACTGGCAAGAATATAGAGGGTTGAGTAGTGAAATCTGTTAGTGTGTATTGCATGATGAAAGTAGGGGTGGGTGGGCAAATGTATATACTGTGAACAATTTGGAAGGTCTGTACTCACCCCTCTCCACATTAACTCTATACATGTTGTGTTTGAATTTGTAGAAAAAAAAATTCAATGCAAAAATTGAAATTTAATGGTAATTCTGAAGCTTTAATAAAATCTCAAAATTCTGTCCAAGGGAACCTGAAATTATTCCCAACCATGTATAAATACAGTACTTTCAGCGCAACATGCTATATAATAAATTTATTAAAATGTAATTACGGAAATTTGAAAACATTTAATTAACAGAATTTTCATTTTGCATATAAAATCTCAAAATTATTTTTATAAGCCTTCTCTGTGTATACAGTGAAATTTAGGCAATAAAGAACATCGTGCCTCGAATCCATATTTATTTTTGCATTATTTTGCATTTTTTTGTATTATAAAAAATAGGCAGATTTAAGAAGCCTAGAGCTTGTCATTGCAGCAAAAGGAAAACAGCGATTTCACAAATGTGTAGACTACAAAAGTTGTATTTATCAAATCAGTATGCTGAAAGACACCTCTTAACTTTGAAGCTGAGATTTAATCTTTAATGAGATGTTTCCAATTTTACTTTTAATGGAATTTTTAAAAAATTATGTACTCAAGCTTTTAATGATTAAAATATAAATATATAATTTAATAAAAACGGTGATATTTTTTGGAATAATTTTTAAAATTTCCTGTTTCTGAAAACTCCCTTTTGAAACTAGCTCATGGTGGCCATACTGAGATTTTTTTTTCCATTTTTTGAAGGCTAAAAGTATATATTGAATTTCTTTGATCTTCCTATTATAATTGTAATGATGAATTTAATACATTAATATATCTGAATTGCATCTTTCAGAAAGAGTTGCATTGTTGCATTGCAGCTTTGATATGGTCATGGAATAGATCACTGTTGAAGTACAGAAACACACTACACCAAAATTTGGGACACTTTAAAACCCATAATTTCAAATTTAATTTTGCATTGAATGTACTGAGTTGTTTTGCTCTTAAAAAAAAATTAAGATACATAATGATGGAAGCAGTTGTTGGAAAAAACCAAATTTGTTTCTTTTTAAATAGAAAGTAGGAGTGAGTTCCTTGAGAAGTTGCAAAGAGCTCGAAGCCAAGTAAAACCATCTACTACAAGCCAGCCAATTTTATCAACACCAGGGCCAACTAAACTTACTGTAGGAAACTGGTCACTGACCTGTTTAAAAGAAGGAGAAATTGCTATTCACAATTCTGATGGTCAGCAAGCTACGATACTGAAAGAAGATCTGCCAGGCTTTGTGTTTGAATCCAACAGAGGAACAAAGCATTCGTTTACAGCTGAAACTTCCTTGGGTAAGTATGTAGGTATGTGTTATGTGCAGGTAGGAACAAGTGTATATGAGAGAGTTTTATTTGTTGCTTTTCATACCTACGAGAAAATGTGACTTTTCTAAAATATATGTTGCAGGGTCAGAATTTGTGACTGGCTGGACAGGCAAAAGAGGAAGAAAACTGAAATCTAAACTGGAGAAGACAAAACAAAAGGTTGGTGAGCATCTCTAAATTTTATATTTAGAATTTAATTGAGTTTGTCTTATATTATAATGCTCTTATGGAGGTGTAGTTTCCTCTTAGAGGATTAAAATCTCTGATTTCAGCTAGACGCAATTTTATGTGAGGCTTGAAGGGGAAAACATCAATCAGAACAAAGTACTTATTCAGGTGCTTTTAGCCAACAGTCTTAGTAAACTCTGTGCTCCTTTAGAGGAAAATGATTTTTTTTTTTTTTAAACATAGGAAAATCCAATCTTCCTGACTTGCATTTGTATAATTCTGGAGGTTTTGTGGTTTGTTTTTTTGTCTTTTTGCTACAAGAAAAGATGTTACAATAGATACTATAGTTGTGTCAGAGGCATATAATACTTCTGTTCATCTAGGTTCTAATTTCAGACTGGGTATGATAACAGAGTGGTGGAAGTGAACAGTCTACATTGTAAGAGTTGTGGTAGTGAAGCAAAATAAGTAAATGCCCTCATTTTAGATATCTTTAAAATTCTTTCTACTCAAAATGAGGGGGGAAAAAAGAGGAACTAAGAAATCAAGTATTAAGCTCCTTACAAAAAAACCCCACAAAATAACAGTACGTTCTGTGATCCACTTATGCCAAGGACTCAGGCTAATCTTTAGTCTTGAACTGTCTTACAGTTTCTAACAGTGCAGCCAATATATTCTGTACCTTACATTTGCAGCATTTAAGGACATATATCTTAGGAAATGTGACACTAAATTGAAAATTGAAATACTGTGTGTGAATGGTAATAGGTGGGATGATAAAAGAAAGGCAGTGCTCTCTTATACCTAAGATTGCACTGTGTAGTTCTGAAGCTTGTGTAATGTATTGTTGTAGCACATATAATGATAATGAAAAGGAAAGATTTTTGAGGAAATTTCTTACGAAAGAAAAATGTTGTTTAATAAGAACTTATTTAATCTGTATCTTGTGTGAACCATACTTTGCAGAAAAAGTAATTCTTACGATAAGAGGTCGTATAGGGACTTTGTGTGAATTGGTTTAAGGAATATTGATAGAGCATTCAGAAACCATATTAAACCTGCTTAATTTTACATTTAAAAAGATTACCTCATCAATGATGCAGTTTTAAAAGAAAGATTGACAGGTTGAGAATCATACCTGTTCCTCCTACCTTTTCTGCTGTTAACTTAATACATGATGGTGAATTTCATTTCTGTCAATAAGATTCTGTGTATTTCCATTTAGTTCTCCTTTACCTTTTTCCTTTCACAGCTTTTGCCATTTCATTATGCGCATGGGTTTTTATTCTTCCCGGCAGCCACCACCCTGGCAGCTGATGCTCCCACTGCAGCTGCTTCCCTTTTGTCTCTTCCTCCCCTCGTGACTGCTTCTTGTTAAAGAAATCAACACACACCTGCATTCCGAGTTGGTTTTCTGTCTTCCCAGGGATACTGCTGTAACTTATCAAAGTTGAGGCTGCCTGCAGCCCATTCGTGTATCCCTACACGTCCCTATTTGGTTTGCCTGTTGTGGACTTATTTTAAAAAATTATGACCAAGGTTGCAGTATGTAGGAGTAAAATAACAGTCTCGTTACAGTAAGGTCTGACTTCTGATTATCAAAATCCATTTGTAGGTACGCACTATGGCAAGAGATTTATATGATGATCATTTTAAAGCAGTTGAAAGTATGCCTCGAGGAGTAGTTGTAACACTGAGGAACATAGCAACGCAGTTAGAGTCTGCATGGGAACTTCATGCAAACAGGCAGGTAAGTGTATCTCCTTTATTGTTAATGTGTGACATCCGTGGAAATCACATAATGTTCAGACTAGTCTCTCATGATGTAAAGGAGAGTTGTATTAGGTCTGTCTGCAATGTGGGGAGTTCTAATGCATATATTACCTAATTAGGTGCTTTCCTAGGATGTTATTTTGCAACTGAAGCAAGTGGACAGATACACCTTGTTTCACGATAATGATCTTTTTGTCTTTCAGTGCATTGAGGGAGAAAATACTTGGAGAGATTTAATGAAGACTGCTCTGGAAAACTTAATTGTACTGTTGAAGGATGAGAATACTATTTCTCCATATGAAATGTGCAGTAGTGGCTTAGTTCAATCGCTGCTGACAGTTCTAAACAATGTGAGTTTGTAGACATAAGTGTTTAGGGAAAAACTTTAAAAAAAAAATGGAATGAAGGCATGTGCCATCATTTAAAAGATCCGTTATAAATGTGTCTTTTTCTTGTCTTGGTGAAAATTGGGCAGACTTGCTCCAGTGACTGGTCTACCTATTGAAGATAAGCTATCACAATAGATGACTTTAGTTTGAATGAGCCTTTAAAAATCTTTAAGTCAACTCTGGTCAGGTCTAATGGCTGATGATTAGCTTTTCACATACAGACTTTAAATAGGGAGTTCAGTGAGACTACATAGATGTTTTTGCCTGTATAAAAATTAAATGAATTACTTGTATTAAATGAAACTTTTTTTTTCCTCTTAGAATGTTGATTTAGATGTGAAACAAGACTGTAGTCAACTGGTAGAGAGGATAAACGTTTTCAAAACAGCATTCAGTGAAAATGAGGATGATGAAAGGTAAAAATAATACCAAACCAAGAAAATCTCCTTTGAAATTGTGAAGCAGTATGGTATGTTTAAAATAATTTTAGCACAAAGTACCTGTTCTTTCCGTTTCAATGGAATAGAAAATTGATCTTAAATGACATCATCTAATGAAGTAGCAGTTGAAAATTTTTATTTCTAAGAGTTAGTCTATAGAACATCTATTGACAAAATAAAGATGACTTGTTCATCACTGTGCAGATTGGTATCTATCTTACCGTGCTGTAACCATGTGACTAGAACAGGTACCATCAGAAGAAATAGCATGCTGAGATAGTTGCTGCAGCGGGATCCTGTTTTCTGAGATACAGTAGAATTTTTTTCTTTGTTTTGTTGTGTGGTAACATGGCAACTGTTCTCTTTCACAGTCGTCCAGCAGTTGCATTAATTCGGAAATTGATAGCAGTATTAGAATCTATTGAACGTCTACCTCTCCACTTGTATGATACACCAGGATCTACGTATAATCTTCAGGTAAATGCACAGTGATAACAACATATCACACTGAGTGGTGCACAACTGAAGGTTATATGTTACACACCTTGTCTGTGAGAATCGTGTTCTTGTAGAAGTGGATAGAATTAGGGAAAGGACAACCAAATTTTGGCATCTATTTCCTCTAACACTTAAATGCATGGGTGTTCCTCTACTGCCATTTTAACATTGTGAGGTAAAAGTAAATTTTGATTGAAGAGATCATGTGTTTATTCTTTCGTCTTCAGGTTTTGTTGTCTTTATATAGGAACACGCCCTCTACAATTACAAGACAGTTATTAGTGAGAACAGGGAATGGGCTTTAAACATTTGAAGGGTCCTATCTACGGCTGTGTGTTCATTTGGTAATGTAAGATGCCTCCAGGGTCAGCAGCTTCTTATACAGGAAACTTGGCAGTTTGGCTAAAAATATTACTGGTTTTTTCCCAGTTTGTGTGGAGTCTTAATTTTTTTCTATTTGAAAGCACACTTCAGGATTTTGTAACATGGTAGAGAAGTATAAATATTTCTGTTTTCATATTAAATGTCTAGGAAATAGTTGCAAAAAGTTGCAAAACCACTGTTGCTGTTCAATATTTTTGAAGAGAATTTTCGGTTTCTATACTATTATATTTGCTAGTCAACAAATAAAAGCTATGAAGACATAGAAAAAGTGAGAAGCTGTTAGCTGAATGTGTAATTGACTTACACATTGACTGTCATAATAAAGAATTGTTTGGTTAATTGAAAAAAAAAGGTAGTACTAGGAAATTACTTTTTAAAGCATTTCATTGGAATATAGTGCTTAAATTGTGCAACAAAGATGCTTGATAGGCCACTGAAACACTTGTAGTGATATACACTGTTTTCTTAAAATTCCAAAACCTAAACAGGAAAGCCAGTGTTAATGTTTAGCTGTTCTTTCAGATCTTGACAAGGCGCTTGAGGTTTCGTTTGGAACGTGCCTCCGGGGAGACATCTTTAATAGATCGAACTGGTAGAATGCTGAAGATGGAGCCATTGGCAACTGTTGAATCTCTAGAACAGTATCTCCTGAAAATGGTGAGCTACATACCACACACAGAGTTCACAGGGAATGGTTGTATTCTGCTTCTTTAATACTTGATTTCTTTTCTTTCATATGTAGGTAGCAAAACAATGGTACGACTTTGATAGGGCTTCATTTGTTTTTGTACGTAAACTACGAGAAGGCCAAACATTTGTGTTCAGACATCAACATGATTTTGATGAAAACGGAATTATTTACTGGATTGGAACAAATGCAAAGTGAGTTTTTCAAAGCTAGATACTTTAAAGTCAGACACAATAAACTATAATCCATGAGGGAGGATGGGGACAAAGAATTCATAATGCAATGAAATGTGTTATTTTCTTAGAAGTGGGAGGTATCTTTTAATCAATAGAATTACATTTCTTCTGGATCTGCTTAAATAATAGAAAAATATGAATCACTTGTGTTGAGAATTTGTTTGTATGCTTCCCTAAGAAGATGGAGTGGGGAAGTTTGGGTCTTTGTTTTTGCTTGCCATGGTTCTGTATGGTTTTGTTGGTTTGGGTTTGTTTTTTTCCCTTTGCTACAGTGTTTTAAAAAACCCAAACAAACCAAGTGATGTTTGGAACTTATGTAAAGTTATCTAATTATCTAAAATTATATTGATAATTTTGGTTTGTGATAAACTCAGCTGTTATACATAATTTACAGTAAATGTCAAATATTGCTGAGACAAATTTTTTAATTTGAGTAATAATTGAACAGTACATTTCTCATTTTTAATACAGAACTGCATATGAGTGGGTAAATCCAGCAGCCTATGGGTTAGTAGTGGTTACATCGTCAGAAGGAAGAAATCTGCCTTATGGTCGTTTGGAAGACATCCTGAGCCGTGACAGTTCAGCTCTCAATTGTCACACTAATGATGATAAGAATGCTTGGTTTGCCATAGATCTTGGCCTTTGGGTTATACCATCAGCCTACACATTACGCCACGCTCGAGGTTATGGAAGATCTGCTCTCAGAAATTGGGTTTTCCAGGTATCTAAGGATGGACAGAACTGGACTACTTTGTATACTCATGTTGATGACTGTAGTCTCAATGAACCAGGGTATGTCAGTGTATTTTATCACTTTTCATAAAACTGAGCGCTGTTAAAAATGTGCTTGACTCCAGACTAATTTAATGTGTACTGTGGTTGTAATAATGTATTTATCTAAAGAAGGGGTAGGTGATACAAATTATCAAGGATGGGCTGGAGAATAAGTGATTCATAGGTTCTCTATGTGTTTCACATAATGGCATTTGTGCTTTTCTATCACTATAAATTTTGCATTTTATTTTTTGACAAAATCGTAACACCAACAGTCATCCAAAGTTTGTCCCTGGTGTTATTAGGTTTATATATCTTGTAATGTGCACACATGATCGGCATTATGGCTTTGTTTGCTTTGGTAACTAAGGTTTTTTGGTTTTGCCTTTTCTTTTTTTCCCTGTTACCTGCCAACACCCCTTTCTAATAAACTTAAAGGTCTACAGCAACATGGCCTTTAGATCCTCCAAAAGATGAGAAACAAGGTTGGAGACATGTTAGAATAAAACAGATGGGAAAGAATGCCAGTGGGCAAACACACTACCTCTCCCTGTCTGGATTTGAACTTTATGGCACTGTGAATGGAGTATGTGAAGATCAGTTGGGTAAGAAAAAGAATGTGTATATCCTATTTGCTCCTTTAAAATGCTAATGAGCATACAACATAAAAATCAGTGTGAAAAAGGAGGTTAACTTTTGCAGTTGAACTTGCTTAGAAATAAGCTCAAAATTATTCCCCATTCAATACTTTCAAGTCTTTTCAATTTACATTTCTTGTAGGAAAAGCTGCTAAAGAAGCTGAAGCAAATCTGAGAAGGCAGCGACGTCTAGTCCGTTCTCAGGTGTTAAAATACATGGTTCCAGGAGCTCGTGTAATCAGAGGAATTGATTGGAAATGGAGAGATCAGGATGGAAGCCCACAGGGTGAAGGCACTGTTACAGGAGAACTGCATAATGGTGAGCATGAATTGCCTGAATTTATAAATGTCTGTTGCATGATTAGATCATACAGAATGGGTGGCATTAAAGTATTTCTTTTGTAATGTCTTGATAAAGTTGATAAAAGTTTAAATCCATTGGAGGGAAGAAGCTTAAAATGATACAGCTGTTGGGGTCCATATGTGAAATTCCATTTGAACGCATGAAAAAATTCTTGCTTTAAATGAAACTTTTATACAGCTTTGGTTAATTAAAATATTAAACCATTATTAAAATACGAAGCTCTTATTTAGACATCTGTTACAAAGTGTATGAAGGTGAGTGATGCAAACTGATAAATTAAGCTTTGGGCCTGCAAAATCTGTAATTATCTTCTTCATTTCTTCTAGCTGAGCAACTGCAATATTTTTCTTGACTTTTGTTTTATCCTATACCTTTCCTACCTTGCAAGCTTCTTTGGGATCAAGTTATTTTTTTTAGTTAAAGCATGAAAATTTATTAACTTAAGGGGCAAAATAAAAAACTGCAACAGCCAGGGAAGTCCGTACTCAGGATGTTAAGTTATTGAAGAGGCTCCAGGAGAGGTGATAATCTTGTCAGCTGAACATGCTTTCCACCTTTTCCCTTCTCTTCCCCGTCTTTTGAGGTATATAAGACTTGCTTTGTTTCTGAAGCACCTTCAGCTGCTCTTAGGTTCATTCTTAGTCAGACTTGAAAGTTTGTTGCAGTTTGTTGAGGTGTCAGCTCTCAAACATGGAGAAATGTCCGAAGTACAATCTCTTAAAATGACTTGAACCTGAACTTTATTTAAGCTGTTCAGTATAACTTGTAGGGAAGTCTTCTGTCATCCGTATATGTTTATCAGATGCAACACTATCCATAGCTACATTATAACTTTGAAGATTTTAGGTATTATTGGTGAGTAGTATTCTACCAAATCAGTAGTTTTGTCCCTATGTTCCAATAAAACTTTCACATTTAACCATAGGTGAAATTGAGGTTCATTTATCAAATGGTGATGCTAAACCATCTCATCGTGTCACAGCTTTCTTTCATATAGAATTTTGAAAATAGTATCTCATTTACTTTTTTGGTTGTTGTTCATAAGTTTACACAAATTTTGTGTTGTTTTAGGCCTGTAATGATGGAGCAGTACAACTCCGAGTACATAATATGTACTTAAAATTTGTTCAGATTTAAAACTGCTTGTAATTAATGCTTTAGGGAAAGGAACTATGCAAAACAAAACCAGTTATTTAGTTATGCTTTGAAAAAAATACCAGGTTCAGATATTCATAAAGGGGAAAAAATACACTGTTGAACTACAGTATGGAGGGGTTTTTTGTATTTGATAAAAAAGCCAAATAAATTGTAGAGGAAAAAAATTCAGATTTGCTTCACAACTTTACCCTTCAAAGGTTTAGTGACATGAAGCTACTCAGCTATGGCTTGTGAAGGAGGAATAAAATCATACAAGAATAACATGATCTAAACCTGCTTATTTGGGGATGAGATGCCTACTTATCATATATGAAAACTTCATCAGTTTTTAACTACTTTTCCTCCAGAGTGATATTTCTAAATAGCAAATTGCCTGTGATCATCTGTTTCACTCTAGGAATGGTGACTTTTGGATATTTGAAAGCTGAAGGTGCACCTGACGAAATGAATATTTTACTTAATATTAGTTCTCTTCTGTTTTAATAAAGAAAAATGTGTGTATCTGGACCTGATATTTATTTTGACTGTGTCTGAGATTGCAGAAGATGACTAAGCTTTAGAGATTTCATTTTTGAAGGAAATGTGTATCAATTAAAATAGTTACACCAACATTTGTTGCAGTTAAGATACAGTGAGAAATATTAGAAGGGATTTTTTAGGTGCCTCTTAGATCGTGGTACATATTTAGACAAGTAAAAATAAATAATTTTGCCCCCCTTTCTATCCTAGTTAGCTAAATTTTGCAGGTTACCCTCATTATTGCAGATTTATTATATTTAACTGTTAAAAAATTTTGCTACTCAAAATAATCATTTAATAAAGGAACTGAAGAGTAGCATTGCTTTGGAGTTTTGTTCTGATTCCAGGATAGTTTTTTCCTATGAAACATATTCTCTTTGCGACCCTGAAATTTTACTTGAAGTACCCCTTACCTGACTGCCATAAGACTTTTTTTATGAATAAGGAATGTTTGAGTCGGTGTAACTTACTGAACTAAAAAGCTGTGTATCAGTAAATTAATTCTTTCACTTTAAGAATAAAAAATCTCAAACTAAGTAGTTTCATAACATGTCTTCTGTTGGGTAAATATGCTTATCCACAAGCATCCAACAAAGACAAATGTTACTGAATGTCCTTGTAATAATTACAGCTTCTTGATAGATGCTAACAAAGTTATGATACGTTTTAATATACATTTCTGTTATTAGAGAATCCAATTTTCATAGATGCTAATGAAATTTTGAGAGATTGTAGTAGGTCAGGTTCCTTCCTGAAGAAAACTATTTTTGGCTGGATTCTGTGACCCTGAAGATTAAGGCGGCAACAATGAGCAGCCTTTGAATTGACAACATTATAAAATACTAAATTGTTTATATTTAAATACTTCTTTTTTAATTGGCATTACGGGTTACTTAGTGATTTCATTGATTCAGACATACAGCCCTTATGAGACGCTGATCCCACATTGTGGAGCTACTGTCTGACACGCGTCCTGTCTGCTTTCTGCTGGATCTCACAAACTCCTGTCCCTTTCCAGGCTGGATTGATGTCACCTGGGATGCTGGTGGCTCTAACTCTTACCGTATGGGCGCAGAAGGAAAGTTTGACCTCAAGCTTGCACCAGGGTACGACCCTGATTCAGCGGCATCACCCAAACCTGTTTCATCCACTGTTTCAGGCACAACGCAGTCATGGAGCAGCTTGGTGAAAAACAACTGTCCAGACAAGACGACTGCTGCTGCAGGCTCCTCAAGTAGAAAAGGAAGCAGCAGTTCTGTGTGTAGCGTGGCAAGTAGCAGCGACATCAGCTTGGGTTCGACCAAAATGGAGCGGAGATCAGAAAGTGTGTTGGAGCAAAATATAGTTTCAGGCACTGACGTCCATGAACCAATTGTTGTTCTGTCTTCCGCTGATAGTGTGCCTCAGGCTGACATAGGGTCATCTTCCAGTGCGAGCACCAGCACCTTAACAGCGGACATGGGAAACGAAAATGCAGAGAGGAAGTTAGGTCCTGATAACTCAATACGTACTCCTGGGGAGTCCAGTGCTATATCCATGGGAATTGTTAGCGTAAGCTCTCCTGATGTGAGTTCCGTCTCCGAACTGACTAATAAAGAAGCAGCTTCCCAACGACCTCTAAGCTCTTCAGCGAGTAACAGACTCTCAGTCAGTTCTTTGTTGGCTGCTGGGGCACCTATGAGCTCCAGCGCAAGCGTTCCGAACTTATCATCTCGAGAAACGTCTAGCCTGGAGTCCTTTGTACGAAGAGTGGCAAACATAGCACGTACCAATGCCACAAACAACATGAATTTAAGCCGGAGTAGCAGTGATAACAATACTAATACTTTGGGAAGAAATGTTGTGAGTACTGCAAGTAAGTAAGCTATTTTTATTTTTAGTTGAGGATTTTGTTGTTTCTTTGGCTTTTGTTACACTTAAGTTTGGATTGTGTTGGCCTAACAGAGAAATGTACTTAGACCAGCCTTGATCTTGTGTGTACCTGTAGAACTCTTGAAGGACTCAAGAGTTCCTGTCAGCTGAAAAGCGTTACATTTTCCTGATTACACTGTGGTACCCATCAAACAGAAAGAAATTTGAAATTGATGTCCATTATATGTTTAAGGAGAGCATATGGTTTAGACCAAGAAGTTGGAAGTCTAGCAACAGCAGCTAATGTCAGGTACTTAGGCTTTCTGATCTGTGTAGATTTTGCATATTCACCTTGTACATGCCAATTTCTGTTATTTTTCCATTTTCCTGAGAAAGAGCAGTTTATGCATGTTATGAAGTGTCTGAGCATAAGAGCTAAGAACACAGTACAAAGGGAAAAGAACTACAGTATAGTGAAATGTTAGCAGATTCCTGATTCTGTCAAGCTGCATAATATAACGTACTCTAACACTGTGTGTTTTCTAGAGATGGTATGGTCATTAAGACTTAGATTCAGGGAACTGTTCAGGCATATTAAATGTAAAGAAGTTTGTAGTTAACAGTGTTTTAAATGACATTATGTACATGCTTTAACATTTGCATATTCTCAGATTATATGTAGGATTAAGGTGTTAGAAAGGTAAATTGTAAACCCGCTTGTTGCGAGTTCACTCTTTTTTGAGCATGTTCCCATCAAAGTTGTTACTTGTTAGGTTTTGTTCTCTGATGGTGATAGTGTTTTAACCAGAGAACTGCATTTCATGGGGTAGGCAAGTTAGAAAAAGTGAAATTGCCCAAGCTAGAAAAAAGCATAAATTTCTTGTTAGTCTTTCATACTTGTCATGGTTGTCAGTGAAGCTGGTGAAGGGTTGGAGCAGCTGAGGGTTTTTTAGCCTGGAGAAAAGGAGATTCAGGTGAGACATTATTACTCTCTACAGCTGCCTGAAAGGAAGTTGTAGTGAGGTGGGGGGCAGCCTCTTTTCTCCGGTAAGAAGTGACGGGGAGGTTTAGGTTAGATACTAGGAAAAAATTCTTCACTGAAACTGTGGTCAGGCACTGGAATGGGTGGCCCAAAGAAGTGATGGAATCACCATCCCTAAAAGTGTTCAGAAGTTGTGTAGATGTGGCGCCTGGGAATATGGTTTAGCAGTGAACATGGGAGTGCTGGGCTAACAGGTGGACTCAGAGGTCTCTTCCAACCTTAACAATTCTATGATTCTATGCTTCCTTATTTAGAAACGTGGTGTTTGCTTTTAGCATTTTTAGATGTTTTTAAATACTAAATGTTCTCTGTTATTGCTGGGGGGATTTTTTTTTTATGTTGATTTTTTAAAAAATTTATGTTGTGATACTAGGGATGGGGCAGGAAGTCTTTTGCAACCTGCCATAAAAATGTAAATAAGATAATCAAAGAAAGCTTTCCAGCAATTGATCCCCTTTTAGACAGACAGTGGCTCTGGTTGTGAAGTATTTTTGTATTGAGGGAAGAGAAAAGAGAGCACCTTTGAAAAACATGGTAAAATACTTCAACAGCATATATAAGATTTCATGAATGTTTGATACCATACAGTGCAAAAGTTAGAAATAGGAATGGGGTGACTTAAAAATTTAATTCTGTGATAAAAATAGTCATATGTTATATTATCCTTCAAGTAGGAATTACTTTGGTTTATACTTTTTATATGAATAGAAACTGTAACCGGGTTAAATATATAAATAGAAACTGTAAACTAATGTAAATTTAGTCTCTAATCTCTCCTAAAAGAGATTAGAGACTAAATTCGAGCAATCTCACCAGAGTTCAATTAGAGCACTGTAAAAAAGCTTGATTTTTTTTTTAATTTTTTTTTTATTTTTGGGGTTGTTTAGCCTGTTCAGATTAAAAAAACCCAACCAACCAAACTGAAGACCAACCAAACCAAACAAAAAACCCCCACCATCAAACAAACCATGCTCAACAACCCAAGACCCCAAAAGTTAAGACTGAAATCACTGTTAGTGATATAAGTCTTTTTGGACTTGCTGTACTGGTTGCATTGAAAGCATCGGTATTTGCCAGAAACTAAGTGGTCTGGGGTAACCAGTTTCAATTTGCTCTTGAATTCAGAGCAAAATGAATGCTGATGCTTAATGGCTTTTTCTGTTTACTGTAACAGCAAAGAGTTTGCTGTTATTAATTAGTGAAGGGTGAAAGATGTGAATTCTGAACAACTTATTTTCAAGCTCTTGAACAACAAAAGAAAAACTCTTTGGTTTTTCATTTCCATGCTTTCATAGAAATGAACATAAGCTTATTAACAATGCTAAATTTAAAATTCACACTTTCCCTCATTATTATACTTTTATTTCATACCCTCCCTGCATTGTTATATTTTTATTTGCAGAATGTTAGGTATGTTCTTAAGGGGCAGGGATGTATGTAGTAACTGTATGTAACAGAGAAGGAAAGCAGAAACAGTAACATTTATTTTTCACAAAAAGCTGACAAATGCACTTAAGGGAAGAAGCTTTTTTACAGCCTTCTTCAAGAGTGGTAACCTTTGCAAATGTTGGTAATAATAATATGAAACGCAGAGGTGGTGGGGTTTTTTTTTAAGAGAGCAGTGTCTCAGACTAAATAGAAATAATGGAAATGTTTGTTTTAAAACTGCAAAACTTACATTTGGTAAAGTTTAGAACAAGTAGATTGAAAAACCTAAGGCTTCAATTCTTAGTATAGATGACCCCTCAAATTTTTCTCTCCAAACTTGTGGTTAATCTCCTTGTTTAAAGATAAGCATGTGAGAACATGTTTTGCAGACTGGAATCTAAATGCATAGTTGCACATAAGTATAACTTATACTCAGTTATGTACACTGTCTGAAGTTCTTTCTGTTGAGTCAACAGTGAATTCAGTCTTGTTTCAGTTGTTGTCTAAAATGCATTTACTGTTTTATTTGAATGTACAGTAAGGTAACTTTTTAGTTGTGGCTTGCATATTCTGAAAATTATTTATATAACTCATCCAACATAAGTCATACGTTTCACAGTACTGTCAGTTCAGGCTTTTTGACTGTGATGAACATATATTTTAGTAGTTGTATGGAAAATAACAAGTCAGAGCTGATTTAAGAACCTTAGAAAAATGCACAATCATCTCAAGTTTCACATTTGTTTTAATATGTTCTGTTCCCAATTCACTTACATATAGTTAACTTGTTTGCACTATATAATACTGTAATTTAGATGTTAAATTTGATTTTAGGCTTAAAGATAAATCACTATGTTGGAGTAACAGATTTCAGAAATTCTTTACATATGTTGAAAATGAAATTACATAATTTCAGATTCGTAGTGGGATTTTGGGGATTTATTTGATAAAATTATTTATTTTAAATGTTTGCAAGGGAATAAGCGGAGAAGTGGGCATCTGTATTGTAAGGTGCACTTTTGCGTTGGGAAATCCTTCCCCTTTATAGTCTGTTGTTCTTTATTATAAAATAACACACTGATAATTTTTCAACCCCAAATATATTTTTCAACACAGGAGTCATGCATGTAAGTTGTACTCTTCAAGTCATCAAATCATTTATTTTATCTTACCATATCTTTATCTATAGCTTCTCCTCTTATGGGTGCCCAAAGTTTTCCTAATCTGACTACAACTGGTACCACATCAACAGTGACCATGTCTACATCCAGTGTTACTAGCAGCAGCAATGTAGCTACAGCAACTACAGTTTTATCTGTTGGTCAGTCGCTTAGTAATACTCTAACTACTAGCCTAACATCAACATCTAGTGAGAGCGATACAGGGCAGGAGGCAGAATATTCTTTATATGGTAAGTTTCATTTTTAAATGAACATAAACATTAGACTTCCCATTAATGACTTTTCCTTTTATCCCATTGCTATGATTTTCTCATATAGTAGTTTATTTACTGAAGAGTATTTGAAAGTTGAGCTGTTCATATGTTATTAGTTCTGTAAGGCAGTAAGTAAAATAATGTTAACATAGTTATATTTCCTTCTGTTTTCAAATCTTTATTTTCAGCAGTTTCTATCCTATATTACTATAAGTTATGGTGTAGTTTATCTAGGCACTTGAATATTTTCCCTCATCAAGTTTAGTTCCTAATGTAGTTTGCATATGTACTTCTAATTACAGTCAAAATGTTATTTTTTGTTGTGTTGTATATGCATGCTACATGCACAGTCTGATGTACATGCACAGTCATGCTACATGCATGCTACATGCACAGTCTGATGTACCTTGTATTACTCTGATTGAAAAGTATCCACCATTAGGCACATTGTACCCTTAAAATAGCTTCCAGGTATCTCAATACCATAATAGTAATTGCAAAAAAATTGGAAAAAAACACAAAAATTGACAGGAAGAATGAAATGACATGATTTACAAACAGATACAGAGTTCTGTGGACCCTATACCCTAGAAACAGACTTTAGGACAGAAGTTGCTTGAGGCATATGAATACAGTGAAAGATTTAGATACGTCAGTCTAATACATAGGAATCGAGCTGATAAAACGAAGTCAAGAAAAACCTGGGACAGATATGGGGAAATATTTCCTAGTGTAAAGTTTATTGAAGAGTGACACGTTCTTGAAAGAAAACATACTTGATTTATTTAAAATACTGTTGGATTGTGTTCTATTTTGTTGCCTATTGAAATTGCTTGAAAAATTTCTGGTCATTTCAATGGGTGTTGGAATTGAGCTGCTTGGAGGCAGTTGATTAATATATCTGTATATACCATTTCCCTTTACTCTTTTAATTAAGTCTAATTTGATATTTTGATTGTGTGATAAGTCTTAAAATGTATCACCAACAACTGAGCAAATAGAGTGCATTCAAGTATCAATAAGGCTGGTAGCAACAATACAAAGGGTGTCTGGGTGGTATAGCTTCTATCTGCATAGAAAAGTGTAAAAGTTCAAAGCTTCATCCCAGTCCACTTGGATTGCTGGGACCTTCTTTTCTATTTTTGGAAAGTTGTTTTTTAAGTATTAGTACTAAGTGAGTAAAATGGAACTTTGCCTTCAACTTGTTGTTACAGTAATTAATTAGCAATTGAATCTTTAAAAAAACCACTCTTGAATATTTATCTTATATGTCCTTTATATTGTAAATTAAAGTCTAAACCACACATTTTTGGTGGAAATTACATCACTCACCTGTTTTTAAATTATTGAGACATAGAAGCAGGCAATATGCATTTGTACACCATTTTTTGATGATTTTTTGTAATCTAAAATAAGTGTAATTATAAAATATTATAAGCAAATGAGAAACAGATCACTCTTGCTGATCACTTTTAATTGTACCAATAATAAGTGCTTCTATAGTTATGCTATTGATTAGATCCATGGACTTTTTAACAGGTATATGCTTTTATCACAGCTTTTATTCCTGTTATGCAATAAGCAATGTTTTAGTTTTCTTTTTCTGGTTTAAGTAAGATTTGTTTTTTCACTCTTCCCAATGCTTCTGTTCTTTAATTTTAAAAATTCTGCTTTAAAAGTTATTCTTGGCTTTTGTTCTGTATGTAAATATATATGTGTGTGTGTTATAGATTTTCTTGATAGCTGCCGAGCTAGTACTCTGTTGGCAGAGTTAGATGATGATGAGGATCTACCTGAACCAGATGAAGAAGATGATGAAAATGAAGATGATAACCAAGAAGATCAAGAATATGAAGAAGTTATGGTATGGTATAGTTAGCATAGATGGTGTCTTAATTGATTAATAGGTGCATTAAAAATACACAGATTTTTGTTGGCAATAGGAAATCTTAGCTGTAATATCTCCATTAATTAAAACGCATTTATTTAGATTTACTTAGTTTCTTGCATGTAGTCAAAAACACAAGAAAAGTGTTTTTAAACAGCAGGATACGCAAGACCTTACAGGTCAGAATTCATGTTTTAAAACCAGGCTGGGAACAAGTTGACAGACAGTAGAAATGATGGATCACTAGTTCACAGGCTGATGAAATGGTATAACTTTGTGGATACGCTGCTGTATTTTGTAATGATTTAGTTCTGGGATGTGCTTAACTGTAGGCCTGTATGAAGCAAAACTTTGCCAGAGGAAATCTCTCTCTTCTCAAAAAAATCCCCAAAACCCCAACAAAAAAACCAATGGGGTGGGAGCAAGACAAAACCCAGCATGGTAGTTCATATGGTTCTTGCCTATACTATCAGGAGTTCTGGCTTTTTATTTGTTTGTTCTTTGCTGGTACGAATAATGTTTGGTCTTCATGAATATTGCAAGATCTAAGAGGAAAAGTATAAGGCTTCTCTAATGCTAATTTTATGTTTTACAGAATAAATATAAATATTGTTTTATGGAATTATAGAAATTTCATCTTGTAATTAATATGCAAATATTTATTTCATTTGAACCAAAATATTTAACGTTTTAACTTACTGTAATTATGCTTTTAAGAGAAACTCGAGTACATTACTAAACATTGTATCTTTGTGCAGAAGGTGAAACAAAAAGTTAGGAAAAAAACCAAGCCAATACTACTTAAGCGGATCTACAATGCAAACAGTAACTTTAGTTTGTAGAATGTTGAATAATTTTAAAAAATATTAAATAGAGTTACTATTGTTGTTCATGGGAAGAAGCAGAAATAGCTAAAATAGACTTTTCTTGAGATTACACAGCAAGAAGCAGGTCTGGAAAAGAAAATTTTTCTTTCTTGGGTTCCAGTACTATTCCCTTTGATATACCATGTAATTCTTCTCAATACGGAGTTGAACAGATTAAAGGCTTGTTGTAGAAAATTCATAAGCAATTAATACTTGTTAAAGCTTATTGAATATTAGATTATTTTCCCCACCAAAATAGTTCTAGTATTTTGATATTTGATTTAACCTCTGGATAAAATGTGTATACGTTATGTATCAATATATGTACACACTTTGGG
Source organism: Aleadryas rufinucha (assembly GCA_013397815.1). Taxonomy (NCBI): domain Eukaryota; kingdom Metazoa; phylum Chordata; class Aves; order Passeriformes; genus Aleadryas; species Aleadryas rufinucha. The sequence continues at coordinate 755,466 of VZTH01011475.1, read as the reverse complement.
AAAAAGTGCTTCTTGTTTTCAAAAAAATTAATGTGTTTGTTTTGACATCACTGGGTATTTGACCCTCTGATATTACAAAGTTTGTGGAATACACGTAACATCTACACCACGTTTGCTGGTCTACAGTACTCTGTATTTTCCTATGTTCTGGTGCTTCATGGAAAGTTTAATTCTTTCCAGAAACTGTAAATACACCTGTTTTAAGGTTAGTCCATTTATGTTGATTTCTATGGGTTTGGTAACTTTGATTCCTTCTTGACCAGTTAAGTGGAACTGTTATGTGCCAGCTTTGATTTATTTTATGTTGATTTTATAGAGAAAATTGACATAATGAGATGATGGAATGGGTAAGGTTGACAAGAACCACAGTGGGTCATCTGGTCCAACCTCCCTGCTCAAGCAGGGTCGTCCTAGAGCACATGGCACAGGATTGTGTCTTGATGGTTCTTGAATATCTCCAGTGAGGGAGACTCCACAACCACTCTGGACAACCTGTCTCAGTGTATGACTCACGCAGTAAAGTTCTTCCTCATATTCAGGTGGAACTTCCTGTGCATCGGTCTCTGTCTCTTGTCCTATTGCTTGGCACTACTGAGAAGAGCCTGGATCCATGTTCTTGACACCCTCTCTTCAGATACTGACAGACACTGATGAGGTCCCCTCCCAGTTGCCTCTTCTTGAGGCTGAACAGGCCCAGCTCCCCCAGGCTTTCCTCGTAAGAGAGATGCTCCAGTCCCTTAGTCATATTTGTAGCTTTTGCTAGGTCCTCTCCAGGAGCTCCATGTCTCTCCTGACTGAGGAGCCCAGAACTGGACGCAGCTCTCCAGATGCAGCCTTACCAGAGCTGAGTAGAGTTGCAATTTAGTTTGTGACTGCTGTATTCTTGAACTTCCAATTTTTTAATCAAATTATTCTCTTTAGAGAATTGAAAAAACAACTAGGGTTTTTGGGGTTTTTGTTCTGTTTTTTTTTTTAGGAAGAAGAGGAGTATGAAACCAAAGGAGGCCGTAGAAGAACATGGGATGATGATTATGTATTGAAACGGCAGTTTTCTGCTTTGGTTCCTGCTTTTGACCCAAGACCTGGTCGTACTAATGTGCAACAGACAACTGACCTAGAAATCCCTCCACCAGGTATGCTTACAAGATACATGATGCTTAATCTGGCTTTATGATGGAGATTCACTGTTAAGGGCCTGCTGGATGGGGGGATCCTATCACTATTAACCAGTACAACATGCTCTTGTGGCTGTGTGGCTTTTCTCTGTTTGAGTGAGAGTTTCATCTGCCTCTGCAAGTCTAACCATTATTGAGGGAAAAGTAAATTAAATGCTGTGTAAAATAAGCAAATCTAGGAGTTTAACTAGGATCATCTCTTACCATGATAAATGATAAAATCTCTTGGTATGATAAAGATGTGATAAATATCGTGGTATGTCTGGTTCCACCACAGGGACTTAACTGTGTTAAAGCTACTCAGAATAGCTTTGATTGGAGAGGGCTTGCTGCAACAGTGCAAAGCCAGTGCAGGGGAAAGGTTACAGTGATGGAGCAGTGTGAACAATCAGCAGCACAGCACCTGATCTTGCTCCTTGGCTCCTTAGTTCATTCTTGTTCAGCACTGTGGATGTACTCAATGTTCATTACAGAAAGGAATAAGTAAGTTTTAGCATATGTGGAAATAAGCCACTGGTTATTTTGAAGATCTGAAAGGAAGATACTGTGTATGAAAAGAAGAATGTATGTGCTGTGATAATATCTAAGGAGATGTTACCAAGATGTAGGGATCAATAGGCATTTCAGAAATTTATGTTAATTTTACTCCCATAAAGAAGTGCTTCAATCATAATTTAGTTCATGGTTAGAACTCAATCTCATCTCTTTGGCATGTGTGCAGTAAGTCATTACACTTCCTTATTGAACCATGTTATTGATGTTTCAGCCACCTTGTCATGCATTATATATTTTGTATTAAGGGTTCTCAAATGATTTTTGCAGGTACACCTCATTCAGAACTCTTGGAAGAGGTTGAGTGCATGCCTTCTCCACGTTTAGCGCTTACCTTGAAAGTTTCAGGTCTTGGAACAACTCGAGAAGTAGAACTGCCCCTAACGAACTTTCGATCTACCATCTTTTACTATGTACAGAAATTGTTACAGCTTTCCTGTAATGGCAGTGTGAAATCTGACAAACTTAGACGTATTTGGGAGCCAACATACACGTAAGCTCACCAGTTCATTATTCTATGTAGAGAACAGAATTCTGTGTGACTGATTAGGAAATGGATGGGAAACAATGTTAATTTTTTAACTCCTCCTCTGTAATAAGCAATGTCAGAATTAGATTTTTTTTGTGTTTATGTCAGGATATTATTAATGGTTTTAAAACTACTGCTGTGCCTGCAAAACCAAAGGAAAAAATCATAACCTTTAGGGATCTGCTTGGAAAAATCCCATGGGGTTGTAGTCCTAGCGTAAAGAGAAGTCTAGGAGAGTTGATTGATTTTTTTTCAAGGATCACATTCTCCATACTCAAGAACAGTCCATCCCAATATGTAGGAAGTTGGGTAGAGTCAGTAGGAGACCTGCATGGATGAACAAAAAAGAACGAAAGGGAAGCATGCAGGGAATGGAGGATGGGTTAAGTGATCTAGGAGGAATCCTAGTTGTCCCAACTTGAAGGTAGAGCATTAGGAAAACCAGAGCACATCTGGAGTTGAATCTGGTGAGGTGTGAATGGCAAAAGGTTAGTGAACACTCACTCGACATGCCAGTCCATGGGACCCAATGGAATGTACCCAGAGGAGCTGGCCACTCTTTATTATCTTTGGAAGGTCATGAGGATTGGGTGATACTTTTGAGGACTGGAGAAAAGAAAGTGTCATTCCTGCCTCCCACAAAAGCAGGAAGGATCTAAGGAATTACAAGCTGGTCATTCTTTCATCCCTGGAAAGGTGATGGAGATAGTCCTGGAAACCGTTTTCAAACAATGAAGGATAAGGAGGTGATGGGAAGTATGTGGCATGGATTTATGAAGAGAAAATCATGCTTAACCAGCCTTATAGCCTTCTACTATATGCCTGGCTCAGTGGATGAGAAGAAAGCAGCAGATGTTATTTTCCTCGACTCTAGGAAGGCTTTCAACGCTTTCTCTCTCACTGACAAACTTAGAAAGCATGGACTAGATAGTGTGTGAAAAGCCCCTGAGCTGCCAGGCTCAGATGATTGTGTTCCTTGGTGTAAAGGTCAGCTGGTGTACCCCAAGGTTTGATACTGGGTCCAGAACAGTTTAAACATATACATTAGTGGACTGTATGATGAGACAGAGCAGACCATCAGCTTGCAGGCAAAACAAAACTGGGGAGGAGTCACTGTTGGACCAGATGGTTGTGCTGCCATTCCAAGAGACCTCATCATGCTGGAGAAATGGGGAGACAGGAGCTGTGTGGCATCTCACAAAGGGAGATGTAAATTGTATCAGCTGGGGAAAAATCTGTGTGTGCTGGTTCAGGCTGGGGGTCAGCTGGCTGGAAAGGAGGTTGTTGAAAAAGGCCCCAAGGGTCCTGGTGGACACAAAGTTGAGAATGAGCCAGCTATGAACCCTAATAGCAAAGAAGTTCAGCAGCACCCTGGGCTGCATTAGGAAGGTTGGGTGAGGTGATCTTCCCTATCTGCTCAGCACTGGTGAGACACACCTGCAGTGCTATATCCCAGTTCAGGGCTCCTCAGTACCAGAGAGACACGGACACTGCAGTGAGTCTAGCAAGGGGCTGCTCGGATGATTAAAAGGCTTATTGCTTCTGTCATACAAAAAAGATTCAGAGAGATCTGGATCTGTCTAGCCTGGAGGAAAAGACTTGTGGGCTCTTACCAATGTGTATAAATACCTGATGGGAGGATATAGGGAAGCCAGAGTATGGACTTTTCTTTGTTGTGACATGTGAAAGGACAAGAAGAAAAAAGGCTCAAATTGAAATACAGGAAATTCTATTTAAGCGTGATATTTGAGGGCCCTTCCAACCTCAACTATTCTCTCAATGTTAATTTAACCTTACTAGCTTTACAGTAATAGACAGAAATTATAAGACTGTATGATGGTGAGTGTTTTCCATTTACTACCCCAGTGTAACTTCTGTCATACTAGAAGAATAATGCCTATGAAAGTGACGACTGCAATAAAGAGGGGTGCAGTATTTTTAACTGTATTTCAGATTTCATCAGTGCTTATATGTTGCACCTATTTTCTGAGTTGCCTTCTGTCAAAAATTGCATGCTGTAACAAACTGTTTTCTCGTTAGAAAACATGAGAAATAGTTGTAAATGTGCATATCTTCTAAGTTAATGCACAGCAAGCTTCCCTAGGACTTCAAAATTTTAAGAGCTGGTGAATGTGTAGTGAAGAATCTAAAGATAGCTTGGGAAATTGGCACAGTGAAGGTTGTTTGATTACTCAAATCTCACTTAATGAAACATAAATTAAATACTTTGCAAGATAAATACCAACATCATGAAAACAGAGCTTAAGAACTTTGCTGCCTCAGGGTATCCCAAATGTTCTGTGCAGCAAAGAGCAGCTGCTGTTGCTGTTTTACATCATATTATCTAAATGTCACTGTATCTAACAAGTCAATGTATAACCGCAGAATTTAGAGGATGTACTATGAGTATGAAATATTAACTCATTGTTTTGATGTCTAGAATCATGTACAGAGAAATGAAGGATTCTGATAAAGAGAAAGAAAGTGGAAAAATGGTAAGGCCTACTTCTGTGCCTTTGTTTGTGTTTTATGGCTGTTTTAATAAAAGCAAAAGAAATCTTATTGCAGTTTTTGAAATGCTACATTAAAAAAAACTAACAGTTTTCAATTACTTAAAGAATATTAGTGAGTATATTTGTAAATGCATGCTCCTTTAAGAAAGACATTATATACTGCATGTGAAATCTTAAAGACTTTACAATCAGGAAAAACCAACATTTGGTGGTTCCTGTTGTAGGGTTGCTGGTCAGTAGAGCATGTGGAGCAGTACCTTGGCACTGATGAATTACCAAAGAATGACTTGATAACCTACCTGCAGAAGAATGCAGACTCAGCTTTCCTGCGCCACTGGAAATTAACCGGCACTAATAAAAGTATTAGGAAAAACAGAAATTGTTCCCAGCTCATAGCTGCATACAAGGTATATGTCTGCATCCAAACTTTTTTTTATTATGAATGGCTGTGTGCTTTGTTTTGCAGCTTTAAAGATTCTTGTGGAGGGAGAGCCACGATATTTTTAGGGAAGTTGAATGTTCAAAAGCCAATATCAAGTTTAGGTTTTGCTGCTCTTGCCTTTTTATTTTAATGTCTTCTGTTAAATGTAGTTGTGTTAAAATGCATTTGAATCATGATTTGCACCATGTGCAATTTGATTAATTGTTAAGTATGAACACAGTAACTGTTTTGATTTTTTCAAATCATCAGCTTGGAATGCAGTCCTGAAGACAGCAACACACACAGTTTTCATTCTTCACTTTTTTTTTTTACAGGATTTTTGTGAACATGGATCAAAATCTGGATTGAGTCAAGGGGCCATTTCTACTCTTCAAAATTCTGATATCCTTAGTTTGGCCAAGGAACAACCTCAGGCCAAAGCTGGCAGCGGACAGAACTCCTGTGGAGTAGAAGATGTTCTGCAGTTACTTAGAATTTTGTATATAGTTGCCAGTGACCCTTACACAGCTCGGACTTCTCAAGAAGGTAACTTAGTTATTTTGCAGAGCTTCTGAAATATTTTAATGTAAACAAAATATTGGAAAACTTTTCTCTCGTTTATTTTCAGAAGGAGATGAGCATCCTCAGTTTAACTTTCCACCAGATGAATTCACAAGTAAAAAAATTACTACAAAGATTCTGCAACAGATTGAGGTATTACACTAATACATTATACGTAGTGTATATATGTAATGTTGTTTTAGGACTCTATTATTCTCTTCCTTACCTTGACTGTTTGAAATTATTAGTTTTTTGCCATTTTTGATTTTTTAATTGTTTCATACATATTTTCTTTCTTATATTTTGAATGAGTAAATTCTGTAAGAACAGGCTAGTCTGAATAAAAACATGCAGTTTGTTTTTGTACAAAGCATACAAAACTTTTTTACTTGATATATTTTGGTTATGAATAATAATAATCTTTTTTCTGTACCAGACATTGATGTTACAACGTAGTGTGTCTATGTCTGGCCTAATGATAATGTAAAAAAGGCAATTTATTATGTTAGGGTTCATAGACATTTTATTACTCATACATTCTATATAAAGCTTTCAAAAATAGCGTTTAGAAAACATCTTGTTGGTACCAGGTTAGTTAGCGACATTAAAAAGAAAACTTTAAGATGTAGTTCTTCAGTAGAACTACATTTTCTTCAACAAAGATTAAAGAAGATTCTCAACTTAATTAGCCCTTGTGTGCTTTTTGAGGTTCGGGGGTTTTTTTTACAGTCACATCCTAATTATTTGGTTAAAAAAAAGTTTCAATTTTTTGTGTTCTTTCAAAGACTGTTCTGGCACCATGAACATCCTTGTAGTTATAATTTCTGTAGTATAGTTTATTATAATTGTATTTCAGAAGGGACTATAGTAATATTTCAAGGGGATAACTTTTCTACCACCAAGTTTCTTTCATGTCTTCCGCTATTGGAAAGGTAATATCTAATTTCTTTTGGGCAAAACTCAGGAGTAATTCTCTCCAGGTAATTCAATACTTAGATTTCCCCACAGTACTTTGAGTAGTGTATATCCCAGAAATTTACTACTGCTTTTAGTGTCTGTGTCAAAGCACCCTGTGTCCACTCTTAAGTCCTAGAAAGTTTAGGAACTTAGAATCACAGAATATACTGAGTTGGAAGGGATCCATCGGGATCATAGAGTCCAACTCCTGGATCAGTGCAGGACATCCCAAGAGTCACACCCTATGCCTAAGAGCATTGTCTAAATGCTTCTTGAACCCTGTCAGGCTTGGTGACCTGTTTACCCACCCTCTGGGTAAACATTCTTTTCCTGATACCTACCCTAAACCTCCCCTGACACAGCTTCAGGCCATTTCCTTGAGTCCTGTCACCCCAGAGAAGGGATTGGTGCCTGCCCCTCCTCTTCCCCTCACGAGGAAGTTACAGACTACAATGAGGTCTCTCCTCAGTCTCCAGGCTCCTCTTCTCCAGGCTGAACAGACCAAGTGAGCTCAGCTGCTCCTCATACAGCTTCCATATTGATAGCATTTAAAAGGGGAAAAAAATCTCAGTTGCTGAGAAGAAAGAAACTTAAATCAAGCACAGATAAAAACTCTGTACTTGGGTGTATTTGCTGTGTATGTACTTAGTTACAAACTTGTTGGGACCACCTAAGTCAAATACTATTACCACTTTTTTTTTTTCCTTGCATTAAACAACAGGAACCCTTGGCACTAGCAAGTGGAGCTTTGCCAGACTGGTGTGAGCAACTAACAAGCAAGTGTCCTTTCTTAATTCCATTTGAAACAAGACAGTTGTACTTCACATGTACAGCATTTGGAGCATCAAGGTAAAAAAAAAAATTAAAAGAAGTATGACTGCTTCCTTTTCATTTTTTACATATAATAGTTTCTAAATTGCTGATTTCCAGAAGGACCTTAATCCTAATGAGACAAATTCTGCTTGCCAAATCGGAATAATTTTGGATAATAGAAGGAAGGAGATGGAAAAGCTCAGAATGACAAGAAATTTCATTTTTTAACAGTAGCTGAAGACTTGCTTGTGTACTTATAGCTAGGTTATCCTCTTGGCCAATTTGTCTGGGTTGCAGTTCATTGCATTAAGGACTGAAAACCAGAAAACATTTGGAGAATCATATGAATTAAATGTTTTTTGGAAACATACACCTAGTCACATACATTTTCATGGTCCAGCAACTGTTTTGGCATTGTTTTCGTTCATTTGTTTTTAATTCACTAATATTTTAACAAAACAGAAAAAAAAAAAATCTAAGAATAATGTGCTATTTTGAAACTATTAGCTGCATAATGAAACTGTAACAAAACCAGACTTTAAAACATTTAAGGGTACCCTCTAGAGTGCTTTGTTACCTAGGAATCATGACTATTTTGATTGCAGCAGTCATTACCTTGAGAGTATGCAGACAGTGTAAACGTTTTTGCTGGTATACTTTTTGTAATGAGAAAGAATTAGTTTTTGAGCATTTTCTTGGCTGGTGCTACACTTTGTTTTCCAACCCAAAGGGTAGAGAGAGAGTTGTTGAAATTACTGTTTTGTCTTATGTGCAGTAGAAATGGCTCATGAAGAGTATAAAATGAGGTATTTAGAAAGAAAGAAAAAGGAAGAGAGGAAAAGCTATTATCCTGCAAGACATCAGTTAAAATCTTTTTATTGTGTAAAAATTGTAACTTTTACAGAAAAATGGCCCACGTGTTGGGGTCTTTTTTGTTTTGTTTTGTTTTGGAAAAAGGTAGTTTTCAGAAAAGCTGCATTTTAAAGAGATCCCTCAGGAAACATTGCATGTTATTTACTTTGTAAGTAAAGAGCTTTCTTAAGCACTTAAAATACTGGTAGTAGTTCTTAAAACTCATCTATTCTTTGTGAACTGTAGGTGTGTACACTCTCTATCTCTGTCTGTCATGACACTTGGCTGTATTTGCAAAACAATCAACAGACGGTAGCTTTGTAGATGGTTTATTGCTGCATTGATGATAATACATAGAAAAATTTGGAAATCTGACTTTGTATAAGTACTGCTACTAAAGGCAGCTGTTCTTCCTTCACTGATGTGGGTCTATTTGTCCATGATTGGCCTTGAACCTTGGTTCTGTGTTGCTCTAAGGAGTGTATAAGTCAATAAATCTGCAAAACTTGGTCAGTATCAGTGGGGTGATGTGCAACTGCCTTACAGTATATAATGAAAGGTATAATATGTGTCTGTTTTATAAACAGTTTTGAGCATCTGTGATTAAAAGTTCATCAGTAAATGCAACCTTTTGTTCTTTCCACTGTAATGTGAAAACTATAGGAATTCAGATCAAGAATTGTATATTTTCATTGGTGCTATATCAGAAGCTGGCACTTATATTAGAAATTATTTAGTTTTCTGACTTCATAAAATATGAAGCAGCCCATATTTTGGGTGTTTCACGCTGATAAATAGTTTGGTTTATACTTTAAAAAAAAAATTAGGAGGCAATTAGTACTTAACAAGTCACTTTTTGTTGGTGACTACTTTCAAGTTTTCATGCTGGTAGACATGGAAGTTTTAAATAACTGGTGTTTGTTTTTTTCCCAGAGCAATTGTATGGCTGCAGAACAGACGTGAAGCCACTGTTGAACGGACGAGGACCACGAGCACAGTGCGACGTGATGATCCGGGAGAATTCAGAGTTGGACGCCTCAAACATGAAAGAGTAAAAGTTCCGCGAGGTGAATCCTTGATGGAATGGGCAGAAAATGTCATGCAGATTCATGCAGACAGAAAATCTGTTCTAGAGGTAAAGCATATCTGCCTAGCAGAGCGAGGTTAGATAGCTATTTGTAATGTACTGGACAGGATATTGAATATCCTGTTCCATAACCAATGCTGAACATTTCACTAGGATTTTCTTTTACTATTAACTTTCCTTGTGTTTTTCTAGGTTGAGTTTTTAGGTGAGGAAGGAACAGGCCTGGGTCCTACCTTGGAATTTTATGCATTGGTGGCAGCAGAATTTCAGAGGACAGATTTGGGAGCTTGGCTTTGTGATGATGATTTTCCAGATGATGAGTCTCGTCAGGTATATTTTAATTTGCATTTTAAACTGAGTACTTGTGTAAAAAAAAATGAAAAATGAGCTAGATATCCATGTTCATAGAGCAGCTAGTCATCATGGTCAAGAATGACCACTCTGGTCCACAGCTTGTTTTTTTAATTGTTCTCTTTTTAACAGAGCAGTGGTGTATAGTAAGTGAGACGGTGCAGATATATAATTAAATCCACCTTTAACCATGTCTGCTTTTTTTATCTGTCTCTTAACTCAGGTTGATATTGGTGGTGGATTGAAACCGCCTGGCTACTATGTACAGAGATCATGTGGACTGTTTACAGCACCATTCCCACAAGATAGTGATGAACTTGAAAGAATAACCAAACTCTTTCATTTCCTTGGAATTTTCTTGGCTAAATGCATTCAGGATAATAGACTTGTGGATTTACCCATTTCTAAGCCTTTTTTTAAACTCATGTGTATGGGGGACATTAAAAGTAACATGAGTAAGTTGATATATGAATCACGGGGTGACAGAGACTTGCACTGTACTGAAAGTCAGTCAGAGGCTTCTACGGAAGAAGGGCATGATTCCTTGTCAGTAGGAAGTCTGGAAGAAGACTCAAAATCAGAATTTATTCTTGATCCACCAAAACCTAAGCCTCCTGCCTGGTTTAATGGAATTTTGACATGGGAAGACTTTGAATTAGTAAACCCACACAGAGCTAGGTTTCTAAAAGAAATTAAGGACCTTGCAATTAAAAGACGTCAAATTTTAAGCAACAAAAATCTGTCAGAAGATGAAAAGAACACAAAACTGCAGGAATTAATGCTGAAGAATCCATCAGGTTCGGGGCCTCCTCTTAGTATAGAGGATTTGGGGTAAGAGTTTTCATATTTATTTATAGATGTGTAGACAGTGTTGTGTTAGAGGTCAACACATAATGAAAAATTAAGATTTTTTAGTTTTAAATAGCATCATTGCAAGGGGGAATCCATAGAGATGCAGCCATATTCTTTTTCCTTGGTTTGAGGATTTTCTCTTCTCACTTTCTCAGTTTCCTAATCTTAAATGTGGCTACGCTGCAGTGATGTATGACTCTGGACACATAAATACTTGTAAACACAAATACTTGTAAAATCACACCTTTAAAAAAAGGATGATTCGGTAATTTCTGTGCTATGACAACTTGAAATTTATCAAGATTTTTGGAGAGCTTTTAAAGAGGACAGATTGACATTTCAGACTGTGTTCCTAGTGTAGTGTTTGAATCCATGTTAAACAGAGCATGTGTTGACTTTCAGCAAATGTAGAAGACAAAGTACCCATACCCGTGTAAACCCATGTCAGGATGTCATCCTCCCTAGTTTTAAATATTTCCTTTGAAACAACAGTTTTTCTACCATTAATATTATGGGTTATTTATTATAGTCATATTGTGCCACAAAAATTGCATAGTGTCAGAGTTCAGTAATTGCTTATGGCCTTGGAATCATAGACTGTCTTGAGCTGGAAGGAACCCCCAAGGATCAGCTGCACAGGACCATCCCCAAGAGTTGCACCATGTGCTGGACAGCATTGTGCAAACACTTCTTGAACTGTGTCAGGCTGGTGTTGTGACCACTGCCCTGGGGAGCCTGTTCCAGTGCCCAACAACCCTCTGGGGGAACAGCCTTTTTTCAATACTCAGTTTAGACCTTCCCTGACACAACTTGAGGCCATTGCTTCAGGTTCTGTCACTGGTCACCACAGAGAAGAGATCAGTGCCTGCCCCTCCTCTTCCCCTCATGAGGAACTTGTAACTGCAATGAGGTCTCCCCCTCAGTCTCCTCCACATTGAACAGACCAAGTGACCTCAGCCACTTGTATGGCTTCCTCTCTAGACCCTTCCCCATCTTTGTAGCCCTCCTATCAATGATCTGTAATAGCTTTATATCCTTAAAGGGCTTGTGGACTTTAGCCTGGCTTGTTACGGACAGAAAGCAAGTAGCACTATTGAAGGGCCTAAATGCCTAATAGGTTAAGTGGCTCTGTAATTGTTATTGCTGGAAATTAATGGAAATTATTTTTCTGTATTTTTGAACTAAATTAAATGGTTTGAGTAGTTTTGAAGCTGATAGCTTAAAGATATCCAAATTTATGAAATTTTCAATGGTTATCAAATCCGCATAAATAGAGAGTGAGTATATGCATTTGCATGCCATTTGTTTGAAACACGTATTATCTGTGTAGTCCATTGCTGTTTGTAGTTCTGTACTTTTGTATATACATCAACAGTGGTACAAAGTGATCCACAATGGTTTGAAATCCAGTGAGGTGCTTTTGGGTGTGACAGGTTGTAAATCTGGTGTGTTTACAAAAGCAGTAGCAGACTTTGCAATTATTAACTACCTTTGTATTTTGAAGTTTAAATTTTCAGTTTTGCCCTTCATCCAAAGTATATGGGTTTACAGCTGTGGATCTCAAACCAGGTGGTGAAGATGAGGTAAGGAAACAACCTACCTTTACAATTTAACCAGCAGTTAAATTTTTATTGTCTCAACAATAACTTTAATGAACAGTGAATTCTTACAGTATTTATCTACTGTCTTTGCAGACTGTAACAATGGATAATGCAGAGGAGTATGTAGATCTCATGTTTGATTTCTGCATGCATACTGGTATACAGAAACAAATGGAGGCCTTCAGAGGTAATTGTAAATATAACAACATATATGAAGTTAGACAGAATAATGGACATTTAGGGTGTGCTGGTTTAAAGTGGTGGCATAGAATGGCTTTCAAAAATAAACCATTTACTTAAGAATGCAATAGGTAAGATACTCATTTCAGAATACCTTTGCGTCAGTTATGCTGGTTTTAATCATGAAGAGGTTTCATTTACCTTAATTAAGAAACTATTGATTGATTCTGGTTTGACTAAAATACAACTTGAATGCTGACATTATTTTATAAACATTATTTGGACTGATGTTTATAACTGTATCTTGTGTAAATTAAAGATGGCTTCAATAGAGTCTTTCCAATGGAGAAGCTGAGTTCCTTCAGCCATGAAGAGGTTCAGATGATTCTTTGTGGAAATCAATCACCTTCTTGGGCAGCTGAGGATATCATCAATTACACTGAACCCAAACTGGGATATACAAGAGATAGGTACTTTTATTCTGAGTGATTTTAAAATAGTAGCTAAAAGATAATGTTAAGTGACAAAATGTCCAGAATGTTCATTAGATGAAGGTGCCAAAGTGGATGAAACTGGTGGTTTCTGAAGAGCAGGTGATTGTCTAAAATGGCATTAAATAACCATGTGTTATAACACATAGGTTAGAAGGTACTTGTTAGTTTTGCGATGAGAGAAGATAAAAAAATTATTCAAATACAAGTAACTAGTGAAAACATAATGGCAGCTAATACAGATTACTAAAAATAGATTTTAGAGTTTTTATTCTCATGTTTGATAGTAGTTATAATTTTTTTCTGGCTATGTACAGTTGTTACTTTGCCTGTATTTCTTATTTCTTTCTCTTGAAGTGTAGTTAAAAAAGAAAGCGTACTATGCAGGGGACAAATACTTACTGGTGGTTGGCTATCAGAAAGCAGTCTTGATGTTTTTGGGTTTGTTGGGTTTGGGATTTGTTTTTGCTGCTTGTCATGTTTGGTAGCAGTAACATACAAATTACTTCTGGAACTGTGTTAGAATAAGCCTGTTGAAATGTTTGAGCTCTACTTCTCTACTCAGTCATATGCATTCAAATGCAAGATACCCAAATAACACCCCAAGATATGTATGTACCTACATTTTTTTTGTGTGATACTCTGCAAGGAGATTAAAGACTATTTTTCTGGATTTTAAGATGTTTTATTCTGACTACTCAACAGGCTCTAGAATCTTACAATGTTTGCTTAAACATGACTGAAGATTGTAATTCTACTGTGCCAAGTTAAGAGAAATTTAAAAAAACCACATTCTCATGTAGTGTTATCAGAACTAATTATTTTACTTTATTTTAAGCCCTGGATTCCTTCGATTTGTGAGAGTCTTGTGTGGTATGTCTTCGGATGAGAGGAAGGCTTTTCTGCAGTTCACCACTGGTTGTTCGACACTCCCACCAGGAGGGCTGGCAAACCTCCATCCCCGGCTCACTGTTGTGCGCAAGGTACAGCCTCTCCCGGGCGCCCTTTAAACCAGCTGCTTTGGCTTTGCAATGCTTTCTACATTAACAAAGATGATTTTTATTTTAGTTATTTCATTTATGGCACTATGCTACGGTTTCGGTACTAACCTCTTGTTTCAGGTTTGTTCTCTCATATCATATATATATCTTTCATGTATTTTCATATCTAATTCATATATTTAAATATCAAAGTATGTATCAAAATATCAATGTACATATAAAGCAAGTATATTTATAAATTGGCCTGTAGCTTTGCTGATGCTACTGTTTCTTGACAACTGGTGTTATGTATGCAGCAAGTGCCATGAATTACAGGACAGCTTTTAACTTCAATACTGAATGCTGTGAACAACTGCAGTAAACATTCTTTTTTTTTCCTCAGGTTGATGCTACAGATGCAAGTTATCCATCTGTGAATACATGTGTGCATTACCTAAAGTTGCCTGAGTATTCTTCTGAGGAGATTATGAGGGAGCGTCTGCTAGCTGCTACCATGGAGAAAGGCTTCCATCTCAACTGAGCCGCTGACTGCAGGCTGGGACATGGAAGTGTATTTTGATACTAGCGAAGCCTCTTGTGTTTGTGTGCAAAAAATACGATCTCCACGCTGTGCTCTGATGAGACTTGCCTTTTTTTCACCTGTGAGGCTTTAGGAAAATGTGGAATGTTTGTTAGCTGCTAATGACAAAATAAATCCTTGTAACTACACAGCCAGCAAGAAATTGGCACAGAACACTGTGTGATGCTTCAAGGGCTTGCACAACTGGAAATTAAGGTGTTTCTGTTTGACTGTTCCAAAGAACAGATCATCAGATTTTCAGTGTTCACTGATACAAATTTCTAACAGTGTATTGTGTAAAGTTTGTCTTTTAATACCCTGTACACTACAGTTGCCATCACTGATCCCTGTTTTGCTGGCTTTAAGCTAACTGGTCAGAAACTTGCTTCCTTTAAAATTTAGACGTAATGGGCATCTCCAGCCTTTTCTTTTTTAATGGTGCCTGCACTATTGGAGTATATTTTAGTGGGTTTTTGCGTATAATCATGCACAACCATTTTTTTTTCTTCTTTTTCTTTCAAGTGGGAATATATTTTGATTTCTCAAATGCCCTGCTATAAAGATCAAATCCTTAAGTGTGTTCGTGCAGCTCAACAATAAAGCTATTAAAAAAACACTGGTTCCTAGTGCAAGGCACACTTAAAGCAAGTTTTACTTTTGGTTGTATTTTCTTTGTACATTATAAACATTTATTTAACTTGTTGCAGTTTGAAGTTAAAAAAAAAAGCACCCAGTGTGTAAGCTCAAAAGTAATCATTAAAATGTTTGCAACATATAAAAATGTCTCTTCTGAATACTTCATTAGTACTTATTAAATCTCTGTACATGTTCTGAACAATGTGCCATGCTTTTTTAAAGGTTTAAAAGAACTACGTAAAAGAACTACTGATCTCACAAATTCATCTCTGTGTTCAAATGTTTTCAGAGTAAGTGCAACTTCTTAAGAACGAGTCTGGCAGTAATAACCTGCACGTGGCAGGTTTTGGTGCTCTTCAGTGAGCCCATGTGACCTGAGACTATAGTTCTTCATTACACTGGAATAAAATCTGGGTCAGAAGCTACAGCTGATTCAGCTTTACTTGAGACGGAGTGGCTGTCTTAGTTTTACATGTGACATTTAGTGGAAAAAAAGTCAATTACAGTAAGATAAAACAAGATGACACTGGTTTTAAACATATTTAAGTAATTGATACCAGAAAAAAAAAAGGCTATTGTAGCTGAATCTATGTAATAAGTTTTGCTTTGTGCCAGTTGTCTTTGTTCACACCTTTTCTCAGGCCACTGCTGAGAGGGGCTTGCCAAAAGACTGCCTTGCACATACAGATCAGGTTGATGCCAGACTTCTTTTCATGGCATTATTTGTAGGACTTTACAGCATTGTTTTTTAGATTTCCACTAATGCAAAATTGGAGAGGAATATCCACCATCCCACCCACTCGTGTGCCTGTCGTGCTTCAGACAAACACCTGTGTCCAGGTCTATGGAACTCTCCTCCACACCCAACATCATCTTGTTTTGATAAATGTGTTACTGTGTGAAAGCCCCACACAACATATTCTCACACACAACACTGTTTGCTCCTCAGACCCTCGTTTCTGGGTGGTATTTATGTGAGCAGTATGAGCCTTGACACAGAATATGCTTGTCAGGTTATATCTAGGGTTGGGCTGGAGGTTAAGAAGAAGGAGCCAGATAACAGTTCTAGAAAGGTAAGTTGGAAGTAAGCTGAGATTGCTAACTGTCCCCTGACTTACAGAGCAGTGTGTAGCTGTGAATCAGCATGCCTGGGAATGCAACTTAGTGTAGCTACACCCTCCTGCTCAAGAAGGGAGACTTCAATTGGTACCTACCTGGTACTTAGAACTTGGGTATCTTTCATTACTTATCTTCTGCAACGGTTTTAATCTTGATGCATGGATAGCATATACAAGAGAAAAAAAATACACTGGTGTGCCAAAACGGAAAAGATTTTGTGTAATTTATGAAGCCAACATGAGAAAAGAGCATTAAACTTCTGATTTTAATTATCTTTTATTAATATTATAATATTTAAGTGCTAAATAATTCCAGTTACAACTTGCAAAATATGCAGAAATGCTTAATACATCTGCACTTTTCTTTTTGTGTCCATGACTTGCATGGCAAAGGGAGGGAAACCAGCTTTTTGATGAAGGATGAATATAGTTTAAAAGTGGCCATAAAAGTCACAGAACTATTATTAACAGTAAATTTGTATGAAAATAAATCAAGTTGGTGCTTAAGGGAAGGACTGAAACTCAGTTTGAATTTATATTTCTACGTTTTTTGCCTTCTAGGTCTGCCATGATACTACATCATTCAAAGTGACATCTAGTCAGTCATGGTAAGTTTCCATTTCTTCATCCTCGAAATGTTTTCAAATTATTGACCATTCTAGGAAGATTTCTGCTGGGTCAGGAAAGCTGCATCTGAATGCATCCACATGTTTAGCTGTATCTTTCCCATTGGGCACACAGATGTAAAAGAAATGGAAAATATTTTCCAACTAATTCGAATGTTGCATGAGTCAGTCTTGCAACATCAGAAAACTGCTATGAGCACATTCTTGATGCTTTTGCCATCTTTTGTAAAATACTTAGTCACTCTTGCATCTTCCTAGCCTTCTGCCACTTTGTCAAGCACAAACAGAGGGGCGAGAATTCTGTTCCGGTTCGTTTCCACGATGCAACCATTTAGCACCATTTCATCCAAAATGATGTGCACTCTGTCCAAATTGAACATGATCTAGAAACATTTCAAGTTAAGTGTATTTTCAACAATATATATTCAGAAAAAAAATCTTAGGCACCTAAGTCTTTAATAAAACATTACAAAAATAGGTATTTCTTAATTTATTCTAGTTTATTTGCCATTATTTTAATAAAGCTAGGGAAACAGTTTGACACTTTTTTCTGATCACAGAGTGGTCAAAAGTAGAGAAGTTGAAGCCCCAGCAGTATCCTGTCCTGGAATATAGTAGTAGGACATAGTGGCAAAAGCCAGGTAAACTTAGATGTAGGTGGTTAATTTTGCTGTCTGCCTGAATACCAAGTATTGTTTGGATATAAAATGTTATCAAGGGCTAACAACCTTGAATGTGAAGATAGAAAAATTCTGCATTCTTCCAAGAAAAGTAATTATCAAGTTCTTAAACACTAGACTGTCGAAATTTCCTTGCCCTAAATTACTAACAGTATTTGATCTGCTTGGAAATAGCTTAAGAGGAGTATGCTGATACATAAAGTTGAGTCACTGATCTAGCAGTAAATCTCACAAAGAAGAGCAAAAGTAAATAAATGTAAATAAAAATAAAATGTAAAAATAAATGTAAATAAATAAAAAGTAAATACTTTCTAAAATATATTTATAATCTCTAATATTCACCTAAAGGGAAATAATCGGGAGCGATACAAATTCGTACAGTTGTGAGATATGAAATTTGTCCATAACTGTATCCGTCTTTCCTTAACTTTCTCTCGCAGCATCTGTCTCAAAAAAACCGATGGCAGGCCTTACTGGGGTATGAAGTGGTGGGCATTCATGACACGAGTGCATACATGCAGACATGAGTGTCCAGTGCATCTACTGAACAACTGCCGAGGGTTACGCTGTGGAAAGAGTCGGATCTTGCCATTTATCACCAGAACCTGAAATGGAAACGGGCACAGCAAAGCAGCCTGCTGGGTGCATCTGTTACGCCTCACTGACATACATATACAGAGCGTGAATAACCCTTTATCTGCCTTACTCTCCACCTGTTGCTGCTCTTTACATGTTCTATGCTGAGCACAACAGATCTGCATTGCCTGCATTTTGTACCTTCTAAATCTTGCCCGTGTATTGAGGACTACTGCAGTGGAGCTAGCAAGACTTCGTACAGTAACTTCTAAATACATCTCTCAATACATTTTCCCCACTTTGATGTGAGTCTCTTGAGTGCCTTCTCTGCCCATGACACTATTTATGACACTATGGATTGAACTCAGGAAGGCAGCCTGGTTTTGCTCTAGCCTTTGTATTTATATTAGTGGACTTCCCTGCTAATCAGTGGAGCCACAAGAATCAGGTTTTTGAACAAAAATTTTCTTCTGCTCAGTGTGATAAATATCAGTCTCATTTTTTGCACACGACTCAGGCATTGAAGAAGACTGCTCTGACTCCTGAGTGCCAGTGGATCTGACTTGGGCAGTCAGCCGTACTGCTCTGCCAAAGAGCAGGAGCAGTGTGAGTACTGAACTGCAAATGACAACAGCTCAGGAGCCACATATCTGTGTATATTTGTTCCTCCTTGCTGTGAATGCTCTGGGCTGAACTCAGTGCTACTGTGTATTTGTGCAGAAGGGGAAGCAATTGTATCACTGCTCCAGCAGAAGTGTTCTGCTCGACCAAGAGCACAGCATGTCTAGGGATGTGTAGTAGCACAATTCAGGTCCCCAGATAACTTTTCTACTAGTTACTGCTAGGTGAGAAACTATAGCTGTCAACAGGGTCTTGGGGATGCCTCTAGTTCATCAGATAGCTTCTAATTTGCTGACCTAAACTTAACCACCTAATTTAATTTTAAATTCTATTTCAAATACCAGACTTCCTGAATCTGACCATAGGCCTGCATTGTTTCTAAAAATCAGACTCGTGCCTTTTAATACCGAGGAGGAGTGCTGTCCTTACATCTTCAGTCACCATTTCTGTGGTGCCAGAGACAAAGGTGGTAGCTTTACTTGGCCTGGCAGTTTAAAGATTGAAGACAAATTTCTTGCTGTGATAAGCTTACTGAGTAAAGCAGCCTTTACAGAAATATTTTAATCTGAGAAGTCAGGATTTCTTTATTCCAGTAATGTGAGAATTTTTAGAAAGACAGCTGTTTTGCTGCTTAGTTCACCTCTGGCACTGCTCTGCACTGCTCTGCACTGGGCTACAGGATCTGTTAAGGAAATTAGATAACATTCCATTCAGGTTTCAACAACTCCTCCTGGCTTTTAATTTTTACACTCTACCACTGATTCACACTGCTCCAGTTCCCATGGCAGAGTCCAGACCTTCCTCCTCCTTTAACAGTTCCAAGAATCTAAAACCCAGACGACTTAATCAACTAGGATCAGTGACGATGCAGCAACCTGCCACTCCCATCTTATTTTTCTGCATCATCCTGTTTAAGAAGACATGTAAATTAAATCTAGCACTGTTTTCCCCCTGATGTGTTTCCAGAAGAGCCAATACCATGTCAAAGGAAAACTGCACCCACGCCAGTAAGAATCTTGGAGCTGTTCCACTCAGACCCAGTGTGGTTCAATGAGATGTAAATTCCCCTGCAAGCCGTTCCAGGTTATTTCCAAACGGGCCTACTCCATTGCAGAGAAATTATATGATTTCTGTCCATCTCTAATGTGGTAATCTCACAGTCATCATTCTAGAAATGGTAATTTCATCTGCAGTTTGAATGGGGATAGTAATACCATTCTGGAAAGATCTATCAACTTGATTTTGGAAGGTCTCCAAAGCATTCTTTAACTTCTGCCCTCAACCCAACATCCTACCTCCCTTCACCACACTGTTCTTGGCAAACAGTTGGGTTGTACAGGGAGCAACTCTGGCTCTATCCCCCTTCCTGTAAGTTTCACCTATGCTCTATGGTTACATCTTGGCCAACAAAGCTCAGCCATTATGTCTGAATGCCCTGCCCAGGGAGGGATATGTATTTGATCCTTAGCAAGGCTCATCCTCCCCACCTGTTACTTGTTTGGCAAGTGACCCCAAATTTCAGGGTTTAAAGCCCTGAAGTCACAGATCCACACCCAACTGAAAGCAGCAAAGCAAACCAGTTTGAGCAGCTAGCAACAGGAAATAGCTGTATTTGGTGTTTGCACTTCCACATGCTCCGCCCAGAACTGTCATTTAAAGTCCTGCTTCCAGTAAGAGTCCTGGCTGCCCACAGAAAGAGGATCAAGGGGCTTTCACTAGATCCATGCAGAGGCTAACAGGACTTTTTAAATAAGTAAGCAGAAGAAAACGTGTTAATCTCTGCATGCCAGCCTGGGCAAAGGTGAGCTTCCCGGCTTTGGCTTCCAATTTCTGCGTACCAGGCTTTCCAGCTACATACCAAGCAGCAGAAGTAAATGGTACACGATTGGCATTCTAAATGTTATGCTGGCTTTTTGATAACTTTAAGAGCTCCTGTTCTTAAAGACATTAATGGTACTTTCTACTATCCCAGAGTTTTTATGGCACATGCATACTAAGAGGAGGTAAATGTGACACCAAGTATTGTGTCTCCTTTCCCAAAACATTATATAGGCAGTTGAGCAGGGGAGAGGGAAAGGAAAGAAGTGGAAAAGGCACAGTTAGGATGTGCATGTAATAAATAACTTCTTCATATGGAGGCATTCTAAGACATCTCAGGGTTTTCCAGGCATGTAATTCAAGGGTGTGTCCAGGCTTAGGAGATGATGAAGTGCACCTTGTGATCACAGAACACACCCAGGAGCACAAACAAAGGCTTTGTAGATTACAGTGCAGGTACATAGGGGGCAGATGGTTTGCTACTGAACATACAGCACTACAAACCCTTGATTTCCATGCTGTACATTCATCTTCAACTAGAGACTAGTTGGAGTTGCTTCTTTATTTAGTCTAGACTCACACATTCTGCCTTATCTTTGCTAATGTTCACTTTCAACAACTTTTAGCCTATCTAATGGCAGGCACGTTTAAAGCACTGAAACTCATGAAATTTTTTCTGACCCTTTCTTCCTCAAATGGCTATGCTGACATTAAATAGGAGACAAAGGTGCCGTCAAGTTCTGTGAAATTCTAGAACAACTAAGCTACTTTTAAGCTAGTCTTTATAGGTCTCCATTTCTACTTACGTTACAGTACAAACTGAAGTGTATCCTTATAAATTTTCAGAATAAATTCATCATTCAATTTTCTCACTCCTTAAATGCACTGTATTCTCAGTGTTATCCCACCGGGGACTGAAGAATACAGTTGATTCACATGAAGTATTCCCTGCATCAAAGTTTCTTATCTATCCTAGGAGGAGCAGCAGCAGCTAGTTGCAATGGAATGTAATGGCTTTTTTGGATCAAGACAACATTCTTCAGATGCTTAGTCCTAGAGCACTCTGTCACCCCCTCCTTTCCCACAAGGGGAGCATAAGTATCTGTTTCTTCTGGAAGTTAATAACTTGTCTTCAAGTAAGCTTTGCTTCACCAGTTCAAGCAATAGAAAAGTTACCTTTAGTAATTTTAGAAACTGTCACACTCACCAGCATTTTGTTCCCTATAAAGCTGCTGTCCTAACACTTGTGTTTTTATAGTCTGTTTTGTCCTCATCGTAGCAAGAAAGTAGTTCCTACACCACCCAAGCTAGAGTTTTAGTGCTACAGAAAACCCCGCCCACTTATTTTATAGACAAAGTGAGGCTTATCCAGTGCTGTTAACACATTAGGGCACAACACCCCGAGGACAATTTCAGTACTTGTTCATTCAGCTGGCCCAACAACACTGCTTGCTGATATTTTAAAATCAATCCAAACAACTTTAGGAATGTCATGTCATGCCAGCATAGATACTCTTATGTGTGCAACTGACTCTCAAAATGAAAGTGGACATCATATAATGGCTAAGTGGTTCACAATTCACACATGAAAGCTTCTGCAGAAAGCTGGCTATTCTCAAGTACTTAGCCAATAGCTAATCCGTGTTCATTTTTGCAGTGTACATGAGAGAACTGTGCAATTGTTCATGCATTGTTTAGTATCATCCGTGCCTATGTCATACACCAACACGATGTATAAATCCTGTTGGGAAGGGTTCAGATCAGACCCAGTCCCTGCCTTGTGCCCAAGGTACCCCTCTTGACATCTGACTCCAGACAGACCATGACATGAGCTACAGTGTGGATGCCCTGGATGAATTCAGGTGTGGACCTCAATGAAAGCTGGAGTTCTATCTCAGCTGGAGCTGCATTGCCAGGAATACTAGGGTACTGCACTATGTCTGGGAGCTGCAAGAACCAGTGCACGTGCTGCAGGCTTGGTGTGGGCTCCAGGGACATCTCCATTGTGTGATAGTCTCAGCCTTTGGATTTAACTCAGCTTTGCTCTGTGCATGGCTGAATAGCCTTAGTAATTATGGTCTATTTTAAATGGGTTTTGATTTAATGTAATTTCCTGCTATTTTTTTCATGTTAGTAAATACTACTGGCTATATAGAATAGCCACTATCACATTTAAAATAAACTTCCTATGGATCTGTACACAAAAATAATAGCAGAGAGTCAGGAAATTATGCGAGTCTCCTGCAAGATACTCTGTAAACAAAGACTGTGTAAATACTACTTGGTGTTCACTGTTGCAGACCTTCAGACGATACCTTCTCCAGCAGACATTCTGCATCCAAGCTAACTGTACTGAGCACAAGAGTTAGTGTGAAACCATTTGGCAAAGGCGATGGTTTAATCAGAGGGGACAATATTTTCTTACACATTATGAAAGGCACGTTGATGGTTTATTTCTTGTACTGCAATAATAGCTAAGGCACTTGTCCAGATTGTTCTTCTGGGTCAGCTATTCAAGCTGTTGTCAAAAATAAATACAGTCCTGAACAAACCACTTCCTCATAGTTACACCTCTGCGTTACATTTAATAGGGAGGGTATCTCACTTCATTTTTGACTATTTTAGGTAGCCTTTCAACTTAAAAATTAAGGTCTTCTTCCTAAATGGAAGAGGTATTTTGTACATATATAGAAGTAAAATGTTTTATTGTAAAATTGTTCCTGAAATGTGTATCATAAAGAAGTGCACTTCTGAATGCTGAAGTTAAATACCTCAAGCATATATCATGTGTTAAGGAGAGACAGATCAGACATGAGTTTTTCTGGTATTTTTTCCACTATGACCAAGTAAGTTAGTAATGCACACTCCTGTTTTTCAAATATTTATATTCACACCATCAAGCAGATGAGACCTATGTAGATGAATTTCTTCAGGAGTCATTCAGAGACGGTATTGCACCTGTTGCCAGGATTAGTGTTGGCATAGAATGCAACAGCTTCTCCAAACAGTGCAGACTAAGGACAGGACGCCATCCACAAGGACTTAGACAAGCTCAAGAAGTGTGCCCATGGGAAGCTCATAAGTTGTAACACAACCAAGTGCTAGTGCTGCACCTGGGTCAGGACAACCCCCAGTATCACCACAGGCTGGGGATAAACAGAAGGACTTGGGGGTGCTGCTGGGTGAGAGGCTGGACATGACCCAGCCACGTGCACTCCCAGCCCAGAGAGCCAAGTGTGTCCTGGGCTGCATCCAGAGCAGCGTGGGCAGCAGGGAGAGGGAGGGGATTCTGCCCCTCTGCTCTGCTGTGGTGAGACCCCACCTGCAGTGCTGCATCCAGCTCTGGGGTCCCAGCACAGGAAGGACACGGACCTGCTGCAGCAAGTCCAGAGAAGGGCCATGAAGATGATTAGAAGGGTGGAGCATCTCTCCTATGAGGAAAGACTGAGAGAATTGGGATTGTTCAGCCTGGAAAAGAGATGGTTTAGGAGTGACTTAACTAGGGCCTTCCAGTACCTAAGGGGAGCCTACAAGAAAGCTGGAGAGGGACTTTCTACCAGAGCACGTAGTGACAGGACAAGGGGAAATGGCTTCAAACTGAAAGAGAGCAGATGTAGATTAGATATTAGGAAAAAATTCTTTACTGTGAAGGTGGTGAGGGACTGGCACAGGTTTCCCAGGGAAGTTGTGGATCCCTGGAGGTGTTCAAGACCAGGTTGGATGGAGCTGTGAGCAACCTGGTCTAGTGGAAGGTGTCCCTTCCCATGGCAAGGGGGTTGGAACTAGATGACCTTTAAGGCTTCTTCCAGCCCAAACCATTCTATGATATGCACCAGCCTTTCTCAGCTATTAAATGGGCTGTTGGGAGTAGCTCAAGGTGTAGAGCTCTTAGTAGGAAACTGCTGAGCAGAGGCAGCAGAATTTAGAATCATCAGTATACCAAATGACTCAGATAATCAGGAAATTGCATGCTCTAAGTACACTATATGGAAGCACAGGGGATTCTTTTTATGTGTAATTACTGAATAGGTCAGGTTAGTCTCTAATTCAGCAAAGCTCGTATTACATGAACACATGGTTCAGGATAAGAACTAACTGAATACAAAAAAATGTATTTCTATAATTGCTCACATACTAAGAGCCCCTTCATATTGGAATGTCATTATTGCTCTTTCATACCATCAGTGAATTTAAGTGTTTTACGAACACCACAACATTTTCTAAATTTCAGGAAGAAAACACAGACTCTGTGTGTGTGTGTGTGTGTGTGTGTGTGTGTGTGTGTGTGTATAGTCAGCAAATAAGACAGAATTCCAGTATGTAGCAAGCTTAAAAATATTTTCAAAAGTGAAATTAATTATTTCCTGTTGTTTTGTTTTTTCCTTTTTCAGTAAAGAGGTTAAGAACAAGAAAAAATATAGACTTTTTCTATGTTCTTCATAAGCAGTAATTCTTAAAGTAAATCAATTACTTGATAGTACTTAATTGCAAGATGGCAACTGTATTTCAGTTGTATAACTGTACATTGTAAAACTGAAACTCTTTGTACCAGCAGACCTGCATTTAACCAACAACAAATGTAAGCATAAGAATTGCTAGAGTAGAGTGAACATGCAGCGGAATTGGGAGCACTGAGAAGGAAGACTGTGCTACATTCTCCTGGTTTCATTTTTCCAGTATTGTGTTTTATTTACTTGATATTTGTGTTTAATTGTTCAGGACTGTATTTTAGTATTTGTATTTGGGTGAAGTTTTAAACTATATTTTAATTGATACCCTGCAAAACATACACATGAAAATACAGCAGTGTAAGGGGAGGAGTGGGAAAAGAAGTTAACACCTGGTTTCCTAAATATTCTACTCCCAGGTTTTTCCCTCTTTCCGAACATATAGAAAGTAAAACTCACTTCTTGCTTTTATGAAGGAAGATCAAACTGCAAACATAATCTTACAAATAGTGCTGCTATTTGGCACAAGACACAGCTGTAACATTCAGTTGTTATTACAGTCATTTCAATATCTATTTCACTGTAAACTCAAAGCAAAACCTTGAAGTAGTAATTAGTTAAGCCTGAAAGTTCCCCCATGAATTTAACTTTTCATGTACTTAGTTCTCTCAAAGCAAGCTCTCTGTGTCTTATTTTAAATGGAACCAGACTTATCTTAATGATGGAGGATTTAAATAGGTGACCCATGTGAACATCAGCTATGCTTTCAGAAAGGTGCCAAAATGGTGCTACTTACTCCAAGTGCAAAATTGGTGAACCTCTGCATTGACTTGACTGACAGTCAGTGCTATGAAGACAGTATGGACTGGAACATACACCAAAAAGTGATAACAAAAGGATTTCTGATACTGAAAAGGATACATCTAATTCACTCTGCAAGGAAGAGAGATAGACAGCCATTAGTTACAGTTTGATCTCTCATCTCATACCATTATCATTAAACATTACACATCCCTTCAAAGAATAAAGAAAGTCTTCAAAATAATGATAGAAAATTTTAGAGTGATTCAGATTTCTGTTCTGTACTGGACAATTACATGTGTTACCTGTCTCTGTAATCAAAGCTAATGTTTTACTTAGAAAAAAACACTGAGGTCACCCACAAGTAACAATCTGAATATAGGCAGTGTCATCTGAGTGGGTGGAAAACCAGCAGCTCTAATCATGGCAGTTCTCTCTTCCTCCTTCTGCAAAACCAGGATCTTAATGCCAAGTTTACACAGTTAAACTTGTTGCTGCAGATCATTTCAACAGCAAAATCTAGACACTGTATAAGCCCATGGCTGTGGTAGTGGCCACATGTATCAGAAAAGGCAAGGCAACTCCAAGCTTTGGACCCTTAGCACTTCTAAGTATCCTCCAGCCCCAGCCACGCAATTCTTCATATAGTCATCATTTCACTTCTATTTTTGGATTTACCCCAAGCAGTATTACTCATTTAACCAAAATGTCTGAGTTAGAAGCCCTCGTGGTCTCTCTGCAGTCCGCAGAAGAGATGGGAATCTGCACCAGTTGACTCAGCACACTTGAGGTATGACTCACTTTCTTGAGATACTCATCGGTCTCCACTGCCAGTAATGGGAGCTTAGGATGACCAAATTTCTAACTTAGGTGCCTCAGTTAAATATCTAAACTTAGAAACAATTAATAACAGTCTTAGCACTTAAGATCTTGCACAGTTGGGCGGAGATTCCCCAGTCTCTACTAAAAGAGGGAATCTTTATCTGCTGCCTAGAGAATTTAGTTTGATAATGTGGTTTTCATTCATGGTCTAAACCTGATTTTAAGGCAGAGTAAAGCTGGTAAGGTTTTACTGGTAAAATTGCTGCTACTTCTGTGGTCTAAAGATGATCTAAACTGGACTAGTTCTAGTCTACAGGCCTCTGCTGAATGACTCTGCCATTCTTCAATTAGAAGTTTTTAATGCATCACAAAAATTGCATTTCAAGGGCCTGATGAGTTTAAGTTTTCTCACCATTAAAAAGTAGTTGGAGACACTGGAATTCTGAACAGCATGCAGAATTTTCCCTGTGTAGCCATATAAAAGTGAAGGGAACTCAGAATTACATCTCACAAGCAACTTTGAAAAGCTCTCCCCCTAATTCCATTAATGTTTGTTCTCATATCTGAATTCAAGCTCTGTAAACTCCATTAGATAAAAATAGAGTACGTGAGAATGTTTAAAGCTCTCAAGTCTAAAAATAATAGATGACAAAATGTCCTTCTACAGTGGGACAGATGTTCTCTCCTTTCCCAGAGTTCTGTCTCCGTTGCCATCATCATAATTTGGGATTCTGCTAAAATTCTGCAAATCCTAAACATTAATCTGTAAAAGTGGAGATTTATACTTTCTTGCTCTGTGGTTACTGCCAGAAACCCCAGTTAGAATTACAGCCCTTGTCTTAGTGCTCTGCCATTTATTGTGTTATATGATATTAAAACCAGAACCACCAAATGGCATGAGATTTCCTTTAGCACCCCCCTTTTAGGTTCCTCTAGACTCAAACCCAAAATGCTATGGAAAATAAACAAAACCCCTCTGGTATGATGAACTCAGCAAATTTCTGACAGCTATCAGTGGTTGCGTTATATGTGTGGTCAAGAAATTATATATATACTACATTTATATGTGTAAGAACTACATCTATTTTTGCTCTGCTTTAATTGAATAAAACTTGAGACGTGGCTGGCAACTATTAGCTCAACCAGACAAATAAGATGTGACTAAATTTTATTGTGCATTCCTGTGCTGCCAAGATCTAATTCCATTCCTGGTTATTACTGCTTAGGTTGGGACTACAATCAGCAATTTTAAGAGACAAATTCTGAACTCAGTGCAGTCAGATAGTGATATACTTAGTACCAGCAGTTTCAATGGGCTGCAGTGACGTCACTTGAGATAACAGCCTAAAAGATTTGCCAAGCATCTAAACAGTGAAGGGTGCAGATGACTTTTTCAAGCATGTCTTTGAATTCACAGAGGGAGCTCTGCCATGCCTACTATGGCACTAGAACTGGGAAAGCAGTTGCAAACCCTGCATACTGATATCTTGTATGTACAGTTACCAGTGTAATACCCTCAAGTACATGGACTACAGAGGAAACTATTCAGTCCTCTTTTCTGAGCGGGATATCCAACACGTTTCAGCAAAGGTTAACTGAAACGGCGCACATCAAAGTATGATTTCAGTCAATTTTTTTTTGTAACAAGATTATTACAAACCCTACATTAAATAGCAAATGTTCTAACCAGAATTACAATGCTGCATTTTCAAACTTTGTAAAAACAAGCAAGCAAAAAAATCTCCCATCAAAAGGAACAGTGTCATTTTAAGCAGAGCCATGTCTGATGTTGAATCCTTAACAAAATTACTATCTCTATAATAGTTGTTTTATCAGATCTCTACTGTTGCCTGACAACAATATGGGGAGTACAAGTACAGACTGGTTTTTGCAGTTTCTTTTGCTCCATCCCTCTGATCTTGTTCAGTGAGAATAATGTCAGTTCCCTGCTTCATGCTTACACCATCTTAATCATGAATGAAATTCATTTGGGAAATGTAATGCTAAAAACTTCATAAGAACTGCAAAGTAAAACCTCTTTATTTCTTTAAAACATATAAAATTCCTATGACTAATTTAAGAGTACACAACCCAAAGAAATCCCATAGCATATAAAATCATGCTTTTCTAACAGAAATATTTCTGGTATTCCTTGTCTGATGATTTATAACCCATGTGCACTTCTCTGAAAAATCAACTCATACTGCTTTTCCCCACAGTGATAATATTTATGAAAATTCTAAAATATTTTTCTCCTTTGATTTATTCTCTGAAATGACACCTTCATCAAAATTTTGAAAGAAAAAATGTTTCATAACAGATTCAGTGTCTCACTCACCACTCTGCTGAAGTATTTGTCCAAAACTTCCACAAAATTATGAATTAGTTCATATACTGCCATCTCATTCTGAAATTAAAACCAAGTTAGTATTAAATCAATAGCTAGAAATGTAATAGTATTCTCTGTGTTAATTCGGTTTGTGGTGAATGGAAAGCCACTAGACAATGGAGTAAGTGCTCTGCTCAGGCCGTGTGGTTACCCAGCAGAGGTGCCGAGAGCTGGGCACTGCTCAGGGCAGCAGCTCCAGGCTGGCCACACAGAGCAGCTCTGCAACAGCCAATGGATTTCTCTCACCCAGGCTACTGCCATCCCACTGCATCTTTTGTTCCACCCTCCCCCAGCTCTACGGACAGACACGGCTAACTAGGTTAAGCTTACCCATGCTGCAGTCACACCACCCAGCTGTAGCACAGAGCCAGCCTCTGCTGGATGATTTCTGTAGCAAAGCCAAAATAATTTGTCCCAAATTGCCTGCCACAATAACCCTGACTTGAAGACACTGTGGTAGGCAGCAACTACCTTCCATACCACGCTGTTAAGGTCTCCAATAGTAAGCGCTGAATTAATTTCTGAGAACCAGCAATCAGTGCAAACACTAAGGCCTCCCAGGTGCAACCTGAACAAATGAAATAACAGTACCTGTCAACTTTCAGATACCTTTCTTTTTTTCCCCTTTTTGAAAAGCAAAATAAAATGGCGTCTTTGTAGCTGACAGTATAGGAATTTTTTCTTTGGCCAAGGACATTAAAACCAGTGAGAAGTCACCACAGATGAGACAGCTGACCTGGCTGTAATGCTAACATTTGTTGAGAAACCCCACCCCACATAAATTTGTGCAGAATCAGTACAAGGCTCAGGAAGACTACCTCATGGTAACAGTTCATTCTGCTGCTAAAGACCAAAGTCAAACATAGCACACTTGCTTTTATACCTCTCTTACTTCACAGAAATAAAAATCTGGGGGGGAGGGATGTTTGTTTGTTTGGCTTGGGTTTTTTTAAAATTTTTTTACAATGACTCCTTGAAATTCTCTAATTGCTATTGAAAAATTCCATACTGGATGAAGACTTGAGCTCTAGCCTGTGATAATAACTATAAACGTTCATTGCAAGAGGGTATATAATTTCTTACCTCTGTCTGGTCGATGCCAACAACTATGAAAAGGGCTGCATACTGTCGGTACACCAGCTTGAAGTCCTTATACTCAATGAAAGAGCACTAGGCAGAAGAAAAATGAGTCAAATATAGTAGCTGCCATCTAAGCATACAACAGTATAAAGCACATTGCTCAAAGAGCCTGAGCTTTCAGGTTTGTAAGACCCACAGAAAACAATGGATTTCCCAAGATCCATCAACTTTGACTTGAAATAAATTTAGTACGGTAACTGTTACACCACACTTTTCATCTGCTGGCAAAAAGCATGCCACCACTTTTTAAACGGAAAAACTGAAACATGCAGAACTGAAGTGACTTGTTTGGTGTTATAAAGGCATCCAATACTTCCACATAATTTTCATTTGCAAGCCCTTTCAAAAAGAGGCCTAAAGGTAATTTTCCTATTTTAAAAAATATGAATATTTTAATATAACAATTAAGAATATTAGACTTCCAGACCTAGTGGGAAATTAACATGTCTTTCCCAACAGGAGGCAGCCAGGAGATGGCGCCCTTACACGCCGCTAGAGGAGATGCCGCCGCCTTTTCTCTCAGTGTCATTTTGCTCGGTGCCCGAAATGGCAGCGGCAGCGCCTGCGCTGGAGCTTGTGCTCGGCAATGCCCTCGCAGAGCAGCACGAAGAGGTTCATTTCTTTAGCCACTGTCAAAGCTGCTAACTAAGGGACTTTAGAACTGCTATTTTTATTGAGGTTTCCTAGAATGAAGTATGTGAGGAGCGCTGTGCAAGAACACACATCATTAATGAAAATTAAAGAAGTTGACTTCAGAACACAAAGCAAAAAACTTCATTCACTGTCCAAGTCACATATTTCTCCTCTAATTCAAGTAAATGTGCAAAAGTTTGGTGCTTTTCTTAAAGAATCAATGGTTCAATTAAGTGAGTAATGAAAATCTCAACTTTCATCCAAGAAATTTTCCAACTTCTGCGTTTTCTGACTTTCTTGTGGTACACGTGAACACTTTTTTTGAATAAAAAGGTATAATATAGAGGCCTAAAAATTTGTGTTTCCAAACCCCTCTGTGCTTTAGATAATGTTTTCATAATTTGGAATCCTCTATCCTAAGTTTTTTGTTTAAATTTGGAGCTGTCAGTACTCTGCCTTCTACCTTCTGGCAAAACAACATTAATATCTCTCCATCCATCTCTACCAGACAAGCAATACAAGGATAAAATGAGTTTTTCCTGGACTTCTGAGCTTCTTCAAACAAATAAGAGGAATCTTCATGACAGTAATACACACTACTCCAAAATCTCTGTAAGCCTGAGTAAAACATATTTCTTCAATACAGAATAACAGTTCAACTGACTGAACCCATAATCTAGAAACTCAATCTTTTTTATCATGGGTACAAATGAAATAATGACCTGCAATGGACACTGATAGGTTTCAGAATTATCAATAGGAAAACTGTGAGATGTGGACAAAACAAAAACTACAAAATTTACCTCGTCCTTTGAACGGGAGAGACAGTTTTTGATTACTTCAGCTTCCAGCATTGTCCGTTTATTAATTTCTACATGCTCGTAATATCTGGACAATCTTGTTTGACCTTGTTTGTTAACCATAAGAAAAAACTTTATCATTTTTTTTTTTGTTGGTTTCAGTCGTAGATTTCAATTTTGGGTGCAGGAATCAAGAAGAGTATTTCTGGGAGGGGGGAAAAAAAAGAGTAGTAATTCATAGGAGTAAAGACTTCCTAAAAGCTAGCCAGCGCAGGTATGCATATATTTATGACTGAGTTTATTGCCAAAACATAGAACACTGGAAAAGAAATTTCTAATCTTTTGCATGCATCCCATGGAAAAACTCCCTTTTTCCCCCACACAACTAATCACAAGCTATGTAATAAATAACAACTTTCACATTTGAAATTTTCACATTTCAATCAAATTAATTTCTTGATAGGATTTGGGAAATTGGAGGAGTCAACAATTACTTCTTCGTAACCATAAATCTATTCACCATTTTCTTCCTGTATGCTAGCTGGTTTGAGAACATTATCAGAAATTTGCCAATATCAAGCCACACTAATACAGGTCCTAAGAGCAAAATTTGCCTATAAGCACTTTTTTTCCCCCTGACTTGTATTTAACAATTACATTCTACCATTGTCCTATCGAATTGAATGGAGAGATGACAAAGGGAAATGCATGGGCCACAACACATGATCATTTCTTTAATGCAGAATGAGAGATTCCTAAATATTCGGGTATCTGCAGAATCAACACACATCTTGAGCTGGACCAGGAGCTACTGAAATCCATCTTCTCCTGTCTGATTTCCCACACTGATGCAAAAGGTAAATTCTGCACTCAATGAAAACTAAGTGTGGGTCTTCAATAGACAAAGAGAAATCTGTTCACATTAATTACTCAAAAGAGTTTTACCTCAATCTAAATAAATATTAATCCACCCAACACCACTGAAATATAGCTGTAAAATATAAATATACCACATGCAACGTACAGTGGAAAAGGGCATTAAAAAGAGCACAGCATATATCAGAATCTGCTTGCTAAACATTTGACATCTCTGATGTTTTGAAAAGCATGAAAATAGGGTAAGCAGGAGATGTATTTTTTTGAAATAGAAGTTCTGGGTTATTTTCTTTAATGCCTGAGAACAATCACTGTAATGTTTTCCATCTGACTCTCTATTTGCATCCCAGATTTATTGGCCCAAATACTCTTGAGGTTTGTGCACTGGAAATACAGCAACTATTGCAAAAGTTATTTCTTTTATTCTAGTTCTGAAGAGTTGGTCCTTAGCCAGTGCACCTAAGGTACCACAGCTTCTGTAAAAAAGTCTAAACAGAGAAAAGGTATCAGCAATCCACAAAACAATACAGTGTAGCTCTTTGTGTAAAAACAGTGTATCTTAATGCAGAAAAGCAAAGGGGGAAAAAATAAAAGGCAAGCTGCATAGGTACTACATCATATTATTAGCAACTTGAATAAGCTGGCTATGTATCATCCATGGGTGATAATATACAAATCTTTCATGACAGTGATGCAAAAAGTCCCATATATTGTGCTGACACTAATTATTGCTTACTTCTGATTCACAGTGGTCACTGTTTTCTAAAAGAAAAACCACCTATTTTACCATCACTTGGATCGCAAGAAAGTGACCCTCTTTTTCTCAGCACACTGTGGTTTACTCCATCTACAAAGAAGTGTAGATTTCTGTATGTAATTTCAAATGTAGTTTTACTAATTTTACTTGATACTGAGAATTCATTCTCAGTTGAGTGACACGTATTTAGTTCAGGATCAATCCTCAGGACAACAGAATCTGTTTGGAATCACGACAGTCTCAGAGCTTTCTCACCTCCTCCAGGCACGTGAAGCCTCTTCAGGAATGCACTTCTGTTGCATCACTCTGACAGAAGAGTCATGGATGCTGGTCAGCGCTGCTGCCGTGCTGCACGCAGCTCGTGCACTGCACCCAGGCCTTCTGCATCAGCACAAGTTCGTCTCTGAGAAAGAATGAACCAGGTCATTAAGATTAAAAAGGGCCCAGATAGAAATGTACAATGGGATCTTCACTGTTGGATGGCAAGTAGGCTGACACTGATGACTAAATGGGATCCTACCATCTATACAATCTTCGCTGTGTTTAGTATGTGGCTCTTTCCCTGCCCCCCCCCATTCTACTGTGAATTGCTGCTGGAAGTTAGAGTTGCAACAAGATGTCTTTTTTTAAGCATGAAGTTGAAACAGTGAGATGACATAGTCAGTTTTTGATACAAACCTTCCAAGAAGGACAAGAATGAAGGACTCCTTCCAACTCAAAATGAGGACCCCTAGCAAGGGCCAACCTCACGACAGAAGAAACCTGAAGCTTTAAAGCTACTTAAGGAGTTGTGGCATGAAAGAGAAACAATCTAAGAAAAGCTGCCCATTGCTTTAAGCAAGCTCAGACACAAGAGACCAACTGCATAACAGATAATAACAGCAGCATAGACAGCTTTTATTTTTTCATCTGAGTTTTACACTTCAGCTTAGTGTTTGGCACTGCTGAAACAAGAATTAATAGTTCTCTGTTTTGATCCAAGCTATTTTAATAATTTAGTCACAAATGATACCAAGGGCTTGAGAACAGGAGGACAGGGAGGACAGTACAACTACCCCAGGAGCACTGACAGAACTGTTGTACTTTGAGTTACTGTTAAGCAATATATAACAGCAAAACATATGACAAATTGATACGTATGATCCTATTGCAGGATTGGCCCCTAATCCTAATTATTCCTATATTAACCTAATCTTTGTACATGGTTAATCCCTTTCTGATGTTATGACTATTTTATCTGCATTTATCCTTATGAATGGCCTGGATTGTTTTACAGATGAAAATATTTAGACCAGATTGTTGTTTTTTTTTAATCTGCACAAATGCTCTTATGCAGAATACATTAAAAAAAAAAAAAGGTTGTAACAGAGATAGAACCATAGTAGCACTCAAAAATGTTACCTGTAATTTACAAGACAATTATTATTCATAGGATTGGAAAACATAATCAACAGGTAATCAGTCTGTAGGAAAGAGGTCCACTCTTTCTGTAGCCATTTCTGTATTTTCCCACCAGCCCCAAAGACAGCTTTCAAAATTTTAACCAGAAATTTTGTTCATGTAAATGGCAGCACAAGCACACAGTTTTGTGCAGAAAAACTAGAATAAATTAACAAGTTCAAATAATAATTTCATAAAAATTTACAAAAAGCATGCAAGCATAGCATGACTTTAGAGTAATGCTAGTGTTAAAAGTATTTTAAGGGGTTTCTTTATTTCCTTTAGAACTAATTCTGAAAAAAAAAATCACTTGTAGTAATAAAAGCATTTGCTTGCACAATTTAGGCAAAAAAAGAGAAATGACTGAGTTTTGTTTCTAACAAACAAAATTTATTTATTCTCTTTTCATCTTGGCCTTCAGATATAGAAACGATGTTAAAATGAGTTTTGCATATGTAGGATGTAAAGAAACCTCTGAAGTATAATAAACAAAAAGTATATTTGTGCATGTTGATGGGTAAAGAAACTCCATTCATTCAAGTTCTTTGTATTTGAGAAGATACAATTTATGATCAATAATCAGTACTCTACTTACAAAGCCAGCTACACTTCTGATACAACTTTTACGTGCTTTTCTGAGCATTCTCACGCACATGCCTGCGTGTATCCATGCACATACACACGGATTACGATGCTTTTGTGCATGCAGAATCAAATGGTTCAAGGGAATTGGTGACAAGATGCAAGCCTTTCATATCTGTGCCATTATTTTGCTCATTTTAGTAATGAAAAGACATTACTATCTGAAGGCTGCTTGTCAGAAATGAATAGGCTGTCTCATTCCAGGTCACTGGACAACTATCTGCATCACAAATGTGCTTAGGAACCGAAGACTGGAAGAGACTCTCGAGATCCTGATGGACTGTCAAGTCCAACTCCCTCCATCCCAGTCAACCACGCATTAGAAATTTTGTCCAGAGCAGCCTATTGGTATATACTTCCTGCATGTCCTGCATACCCAATCTACAAAACACCTATGAAACTCTATCACTGAATGAAGACTCCCTATAAACAAAAACCTCAGAAGGTATCACTTGGGCAAGATGTAAAAAGTCTGGAAACTGCAAACTTTCCTTCAAAAGAAATTCCTTCTGGAGTGACTAGGTAGCACTCTCCTTAACTTCCCTTACAAAATACTTCTTTTGTAAGGATAATTTGGCACGCATACAGATAACAGAGTTTATCTGCTGTGATTTAAATATGAGCTTTTACAGTGTGTTAGATCTCACCCTCATTAAAATATCTCTCGCAGATAAATATCTATGAGAGAAAACTCATATCGTGATTGGCCTGTGTGACTCACACTGCCAGGCTGACATGGTTCAGGAGCTGCTTCCAGGACATGTCAGCTCTGCAGGCTGCATAACCACATGAGACACCTCAAAGTAACTTGTCCCTGTTTGAGTGACACTCCTTTTCAGATAAGAGCTGAGACCTCACAGAGAGGCAAAGCCTGCAATACCTGTTCTGCAGATAAAAAAATCTTAAGTCTCCAGCAAGGCCAACCCAGCTGATTCTACATGCAGTAATATAAAGCATATTTTAAGCATAATTTTAATTACTTCTGTGGTATAGATACAAGCACTGAATTTAGTCTGTCACAGATTTCGCTAGTATTTATACATACTCTGACACATAAATTATAAAAAAAGAAACACAACCTAAGTTTGAATTGTACTTGCAGTACAGCTGTAATTCAAATTAGACACGTGTCTCTCAAACTAAAACCACTCCAGTCAATGTCTATAGATTTAGAAGTATTTTAGTTATTGCACTCTAAGAAAGGTTTGCAACATTCTAGGGCTCTCAGCTAGAATGTAAGTAAGAGATAAAATCTCGCAAAGAAGAAATGGCATGACTACATTTTACAAAACTGCTTCATCAAGAATTAAAAATAAATGTTAGAACTATAGACAAATAATGTACTGCACTGTCCAACTCTAAACAAGTCGATTTTCTGGATGCAGAGATCTAATGGCATTTTATGTGTGTATGAAATGTAGAATCATAGAATACTCTAAGTTGGAAGGGACCCACAAAGATCACTGAGTACAACTCCTGGCCCTGCACAGGACACGCCAAGAGTCACACCCTGTGCCTGAGTGTTGTCCAAACGCTTCTTGATCTCTGTCACTCACTCAGCTTAGCGCTGTGACCACTTTCCCGGGGAGCTGTTCCAGTGCCAAACCACCCTCTGGGTGAAGAGCCTTTTCCTGATATCCCACCTAAGCCTCCCCTGGCACAGCTTCAGGCCATTCCCTCAGGTACTGTCACTGGTCATCACAGAGAAGAGATCAGTGCCTGCCCCTCCTCTTCCCCTCAAGAGGAAATTGTTGACTGTGATGAAGTCTCCCCTCAATCTCCTCCAGGCTGAACACACTAAGTGACCTCAGCTGCTCCCCATA
Source organism: Aleadryas rufinucha (assembly GCA_013397815.1). Lineage (NCBI taxonomy): Eukaryota > Metazoa > Chordata > Aves > Passeriformes > Aleadryas > Aleadryas rufinucha. The sequence continues at coordinate 718,325 of VZTH01011475.1, read as the reverse complement.
TGGCTTCTCCTCTAAGCCCTTCACCAAATGTAAAACAAAATGGGTTAAACTAGAATTAAAATAGTAATGAAAATTTTAAAATGGCTAAATGATAAAGACATGAAGCACAAGCAGGTGTAGCATAGGAACAAGTATTTTTTGTATTTTTGTTTCTTGAGCTTCCTATAGATTTATTGCACAAAACCATATAGCAAATGAAGACCACACACATAATCAGAACCCTTGGTCTTGCTACTTTTGTTCTGACTATGGACAAGGCCTTAGAAAAACCACATAAAATTTTAAATTTATCAGTGAAAGTAATTTTTGCATTCTAGTTAAATACTGTGCCCCTAACAATTCCTCAAAAAGATCAAACAAGTATGTCTGTGTGGCTTCAAAATAAAACACTGTGTTCAGTTTCAGGACAGGGATTCTTAAAAAAAAGCAACCTTAATTATCTAGGGAAGTCAAGAGAGGAAAGAATAAAAAAGTTTTCCTTTGCTGTTGTCAAAATGCTGGCTGAATATAGTAATGGAATTAAACTGCAATAACTCCCATATACTCAGGAATGAGGAAGGTCCTGGACAACTGGAGCTAAACAAAAGGTTAAACTGGTTATGAGCTAAGTCTCAGTTTTTAATAATGATTAGGTACTGTCAGTAGACAAAGAAAAGAAATCAGCTGAGGTGGAAAGGAGTTGGATTTAGATTGCCTAATCGGTATGGAATCAGGAAGAATGTACAATGACATTTTAGTAGGAAATGATTTAATGGAGAAGAAAGGAAGGACTGGATGAACTGAAGCATCAATACACACCTAAGGAAAGATCAGTAAAGAAAGGAAATACCAGTACTGAGACAAACAGTATTTTTTCCAGTAATTAACAGAATTCCAGGTCTGTCAAGAATGGATCTTTGTCAGGAAACTATCCATGTAATGAATTTTCAAACCATGTAAAAACTTTGAAGAGAGGCAAAACCAAAGACCTACCTTACTTAAAAGGGGTGACCTATGGATCATTTGAAATAAGATGTGACGATAATTTTAAGTATTACATTTTAAAGCAGTATTTTGCAACCAAAGTAATTGCACCATATTCAAACTACAGCATCAAACACTGCATTGCTATCACTGATAAAACTGAGCCAGATAAAATAGACCAGTAATTTCTCGCAAAACCGTCCTCAGGTGGAAAAGACTTTTGAATAGCGAATATGGTGTACTCTTCCTCATCAAGCGGGGAATGCATTACAGACATCACAACCGAGATATCATGAAAATGACCAGACATTAGCCAGCTTCCAGAACCATACCATAAATTTAATACACCTATTCTAAGCCACCTCCTTGTAGGGCAAACTCAGCGCACCATTAAACAGCGCAGAGTCGCAAAAACTGAAGTGTTTGACGCGCGCCGCGCGCCGCTTTAGGTCACAGGCCCCGGCCTGGCCGCATTCCCGCCGACTCTTCCCAGGGCGTTCGGCATTCCCGAGTCGCGGGACGAACCGAGCCTCGCCGCCACTTCCGACTGTCAT